>JANHGO010007667.1:0-55727 GCA_024606505.1 Aquila spilogaster
CGCGGAGGGCGCAGGCTGGGGCAGGCTGGGATCGGGCGGTGTGCCCACCTGGGGCACCTGGCTGCGGGCTGGGGGGGTCCCGGCAGCCACCTGCGCTTCCCCGAGCACACAAACAAACAAACAGAGCCCCAGCGTTCGTAGCACGGAGAGGGGGGGGGGGGGAACTGAAATCCTGTTTGCCGGGATCGCTGCGGGGAAAGCAGCGGGAGGTAAACAAAGCAAAGCTAATGGGCGTCGCGGTTAGGTAAGTTGGCAGCCAGCGGGATGCTTGCTTTTGGGGACGGATTAAAGCCAAGCTAAGTGTCACCCTTTGCACCTGGAGGTGTCCCCACTGCGGTCCCCCAGGTTCCAGCTCAGCCTGGTTCCGGCACAGCGTTATCATGGGTTGGGGGTGAAGGATGCCCGACCCCTGTGCTGCTCAGTGCTGGGGGCACGTGCCTGGCATCCTCCTCCCAGCGGGAAGGAACACTGCACTGACACTGATTAACTCGCCGGGCTCAGGATCCGACTGAAATAAATGGAGGAGCGCTGAGAAGCAGCAGTGAGAATCCCGGAGCTCCCAGCAGCACGAGGACGAGGAGCAGCGCCTCCATAGCTCTCCTCACTCTCCCATCCAAGCAGAGCTCTGCCCGCTGGATTCCGGGGTGTTGCATTGCCGTGCGAGCGCTGGAGATGCTGAAAAGACCAAAAAAGAGATAAATCTGGCTGGGGAGGGACACAGGTGCCCTTCAGAAGCTAACCATGCTGGGCACCACCAAGGGGGCTCGCAGGGCGTGTGTGGGGTGCTCGGGAGGAAATGGCCATTGGAAATGGAGGGATCGGAGGTCTAGAAGCTCAGCGCTCCTCAGCAGCAGGCTCCTTCCTTCTCCTGCCTTCCTCCTGTTTGTTTTTGCAAGTATTAATACGCTGGGACTGTTTTCTTTAACGCACTCCACCTTTTGCCGGGGGTCTGGGATCAGGGTGACCTCCCCAGAGGGGTCTGCAGAGCCCATGGTCACTGCGGTCCCCATTTCCCATGATGGTGCCAGCAGCACCGCGTGCTGCCAAATGGGAGCCCTATGGGTCCGGATCCAAGCGTCGCTTTTCTCCCCAGCGTAAGAATACTCCACTTTGACACGTCCGGCAGCATCCCACGATACCCTCGTGCTCTGCAAGCAGAAGGCAGCAGCAGTCCTGCCAAAACCCCGGTAGCTGCTGAGCAAACAGCCTAACGCGAACCAGCCCCGACGGAGCGGGGAGGGAACGTGCCCGAAAATGCATCGAAGGCGTTTCGGAGCCGTAACAAAAGCACATGACGTTGCAGGGGCTTTGCGGAGCGACCAGGAAGCACAGCCTGGGACCATTTGCATCTTTCCTTGTAACTAACATTTTCCTAATGACGTGTGCAGTGCTGAGTGATACGCAGTTTCCATCTGCACCGGGGGGTTCGCTTCAGAGCCCAAATGTCATCGTGCCCGGCCCCACACCTCAGCCCTTCTGCCTAAAAGCAAAAGAGCAAATGAAGTGCAGCGAGCAACCGAGGGGCTCCGGTTGAGGTCTGGGAGTCACTGCTGTTTGCCTTGGCTGCCTCCCATGGACCAGCCAAGCTGCCCTTGATCCGCGTGGGTTTATCCGGCCCCACGCTGATGCCTTGTAGGATAACAGCAGAGCCCGGAGAGTGCTTCTGCTCCTCCGGGAATTCCTGCTTGCAGCTGCACAAGCGGTCTGGAGAAGCAGCATGGTGGGGTCTGCTGGGAAATGCTGCATGGTGGGGTCTGCTGGGCATGATGGTCCCATGGAGATGCTTGCGTGGGTGGTAAGAGACCCCAGAAACGAGCAGCCCGGGGATGCGCCCTGGCTGTGCGTGGCCTCTGGAATGGCACATTCAGCCGTTGTGCTTCCGAACACCTCTGCATGGTGCAGCCCAGCGCATCCAACATGAGAGGCTGTCAAGGAAGTAGAACCATAGAATTGTGGCATGGTTGGGTTGGGAAGGACCTCAAAGCCCACCCAGTTCCAACCTCCGGCCGTGGGATGGCTGCCCCCCAACAGCTCAGCCTGCCCAGGGCCCATCCATGGCCTGGGACACCTCCAGGGATGGGGCACCCATTTTTTGGAGAGCTCTTGTGCCCTCAGACAGGCGTCCTTATAGAGTTCCATCCCGCTCCGTTCCATTCCTTTGCCTCTAAGGCCAGCTTATCAGGGGATCTCAACCAACAGTTCCTTAAATAGGGATGACACCGTGCAACAGAGCCCTGTGCAAACCCAATGGCATCAGCGGCAGTCCCATCTGCAATGAAATCTTGGATGTCTTCCCATCCCCGCATCACCCCAAGAAGCTCCAGCTTCCCACCTGAGGTTAGCGCTGCCCCGGGCTCCCACTCGCAGCCTTACCCACCGGATTCCTGGAGAGGAACCATCGGAATGGGGTGAAAAATTGGCAACAGACGGAAAGTACATGGTACGGAATGTCACGCTCCAAATCCACCACGAGCAAGTGTCCATAAACACTGAGGGGGGAAACCTAAGCAATTAAGTCATTTTCAATGTCAAATAGCCCATGGACCCCACATTTGGACATGACAGATGAACAAAAACATAGGCATTAAAAATTCCTGAAAACTAACAAAGGAACAATGATTAATTTCTCTCTGTTCCAGGGCAATCGCATTATATACACACAAAGGAGTCATAAAAATTCCAGGATGACGGAACGAAATCCTTACAGAGCTCCACGGATAAAATACAACCGCGTTGGAAGGAGCTGGAACGGTCCACGGAGGGAGCGCGGTGGCTGCTGCGCATCGCATGGAGAAATCCCTTCGTCCTCCGGTCAACGATCCCACGGGGTCCCAACAAGGGGAGAGTCCATGGTGACAAACCACGGTGCCGCCAACGTCCCCAAGGAGCCTCGGGAAGGGAGAAAATCAAAAGCGCATCCACCAGAGAGAGGGTTTCGCTCTTCAGTTATAGGGAAGATATTCCAAACCAAAACCGCAAAGAAAATATCGTTAAGGGAGGGCCGTGGTTTCGCTCGTTGGCTTTTTGGGGGATGTTTTTCATCAGAAACGGCTGTTTAGTCTATGGAAGGACTCATGGAGGGCGCTGAGCAGTGCCCCTGTGCTCTGCCCCGTGTGTGGCAATGAGATGTATGGGTGCTGGGGACCATCCCTCCCAATGTCTCCATTGGTAGCAAGCCCAACTTGGGGTCCCCTTGTCCCCTCTGTCCAGGTCAGCACCCGGCCAGCGGGGATCCCATATCCTCATGGGATATGGGAAAGTGTGAAACTTCGGTGTGCTCGGGATGGGATAAGACATGGAAAAAAAACCACATGGCAACACATGGAATGGCTCCAGAAATGGCTCCAGAAATGGCGTAACAAATCGCGGCGCTGGAGCAAAAGTGGGATGGAGTAGGAGCCCGGGTGAGGTCTCACCCATGGCTGTGGGGTGTCTGTGTCCCCACGTCTCCACCCATCGCTGGCAGCAGCCCTGGTCCCCGACTCCTGTCCGGGGGAGGTGTGCCGGGCGAGAGCCATGGCAACTCTTACACAAAGTGTCAACAAAATCTGCCAAAGAATGACTTTCTCATGAAGTCTCCGGGGACGCAGGAGGAACTCGGGCCAGACCTGCCTGCCATAAAACAGGCTTTAAATTTTTTGCAGCGGAGGCTGAAGCGGAGCTGAGCTGAGGGTTTGTTCCGGCTCCGTTGCGTCCAATGGAAGGGAAGGGCTTGGGTCAATGGGAAGGGTCAACGCTTGGGGATGGGTCTTGGAGGGGGGCAAGAGGGACACTGTGGATTAACCCCGCTTGTCGTTTGGAGTACAGCTTGGAAAGCTATTTGCCTTTAAAATCG
This sequence comes from Aquila spilogaster, assembly GCA_024606505.1. Lineage (NCBI taxonomy): Eukaryota > Metazoa > Chordata > Aves > Accipitriformes > Accipitridae > Aquila > Aquila spilogaster. The sequence goes on from JANHGO010007667.1 coordinate 3,836, forward strand.
AACTAAAAAAGAGAGTAATCATGATTATTTTGTTAATGGAAAAATGCAGCCAGAAGGCAGCTTTCTCAGATCCACGTGCATTGCTCCTCCGTGGGCCGTCAAGGATGGGTCTGCGGCTCTCGCAGCCCCTCCTCACTCAGTCACACATCTGAAGCCGACCCCGAAACACAGCCCAGAAGGGTCTGACACAAAGTTGGGAACCCGCCAAGAAATTCCTCATGGAAAGCAGTCGGCGAAGCGTCGATCAGTGGGGTCTCTGCCTGGCGAACCCCTGTCGGTAATGGTGAATTATGAGCGCGCTCTGGGTTGAAATGAGGCAGAATAAATCTAATCATATTTTTATGAGCCCCTTTTCCTCCCGCGCGGGCCGAGCTCTGAGCGCACGCTGTGCAGTGGGAAGGCTCTGCCTTCCTCCCCATCCATCCCCTTCGCGGGGTCGGATCGTTGCCAGATGGAGCTGCGATGGATGGGGTCCCCGGAGCGGGGCCGTGCCCATAGGGCACCCTGCCTGCAGCGCAGCCATCTCCAAAGGGCTCCTTCGCACCTCCTCGGGCGTGAAGGTCACGGAGCAGATATTCTCTGGTGCATTACAAACCACATTTCAGCCCTGCACTCAAATCTGCCCTTCGTTTCTCCCAGGGAAGGGAGATTTGCTCCTTGGGGGTGTCTGGCTGGGAACCAAGGATGGATGATGCCTGAGGAGCGATGCTCCAATCACGGGGATGCACAGCGTCCCAATGGGATGGCTCCACACGATGCCACTGCCCAACTCAGCCCCTCTGCAACCATGGGTTTGCAATGGGGTTTGTTGAAGCCTGCCCATGGCATGGCGTTGGCATTAGATGATCTTTGAGGTCAACCTAAAACATTGTATGATTCTACGGGTTTGGGGCTGCTGTTCGATCACCACGAAGCAGAGCTTGGTCTGCGATGGGATCGGTGCTGGTGGAACCATTGGGATAATGTCCTGGAACCATTGTGAGGAAGGTGGGAGATACAGTGAGTGCCCTCAGTACCATAGAACACACTGTAACCTCTGGGAAGAGCATCCTCCGGGGAGGGCAGCCCCATGGGAAATGTGGCACAGAGCAGCCCAGAGCCCGACCCTCCCCATGGGTCCTTTGGGTCCAGAGCAGCCCACGTCCCACTCGGACAGCACTGCCCCATAGCCCAGACAAACCCATAGAGAAGAGACCCAGCTGCCATGAGTGCTGGCAGTGCTGCCGGGTCCTCCTCTCCTTGCAGAGGAATCGAACCACCCAGCCGCTGCTTAGCACCAGGGGCAATGAAGCCACACTTTGCTGAGTGTTGCAGCAGGGAAGTGCTGCCAGACCCCAATTTCCCATGAACGCAGCATCCCTGGGCTCGTGGCAAAGCACCACGGGGAATTCGGGGAGCTCAGGCTGTAGACTGCAGCAACTCTGCAAATAAATCACCCAAAGCAATTCGCCAGCTCTGTTGTCTGCTTGGTTGGTTTTTTTAGGTGACACATGAAAACGGCAGCTCGGAGCAGAGCTGTGCACTGCACGCTTTGCCCAAAGGGATGCAAAGGACCTCGAGCAAAGGACCAGAGGGAGCGATAACCCAACTGTGAGTTGAGCTGAGCCACGTCCCAGCTGGGACATGGGGAGCAGCAGTGGGGTTTGGAGCAGTCCCCAGATAAGGGGAGATAGGAACGTGACACTGAGCTCCGCTGCACCCCTGAGGTGACTGAATGTATCTGAAAACACATTTCTCCATTGGAAAAGGATGAGCCCAGCAAGGCGAGCGTGCCGGGCTCTGCTTGTCTGCGCGACGCACACACAGAGGGAAAAGAGAGATTAATTAAAAAGAAAAGAAATGGAAAATAAAACGCATGCCGAAGCAGTCTGCCTCAGCCCCCTGGGCTGCCATCGAGATGCGCGGTCCTCGCCCTCCGTACCCACTCCACAGCCAATAAATCCTCCTCTTCATTAAACACTGCGGGTCTCAATTAATTAAATGAGCACAGCAACCACAGCCCCCCTCGGCAATTAGAGAAGTGGCTGGGTAATTAGATGGAATGTTAATTTAATTTCCAAGAGGGTGGAAGGAAAGAAAAAAAGAAAGAAAGGGAAAGAAGGGAAGCAGGATGGAGCAAATGGGATTAGTTTTGATGAGAGTGGAATTAAAAGTCACTCAGTCATAGAGCAATTAAAGAAAAGTCCGCAAATTGCGCCCATAGAAGGATGGGACCACCGGGTGGTGTTGTGAGTGATGCTCACCCCGGCCCCACTGGGACCTCGTGGGGACCTCAGGGACAAAGGATGGGGATGGGGACACTGAGCTGAGCCGGGTGTGGAGCGCCCGCTCAGTGCGTCCCATCCCCACTATTCTGAGCTGAAGGGCTGAACCCTCCTGCAGACCCCCATAGGATGAGGGCAGGAGCATTGCAGAGGGTAAAGCGGAGACTCCGTGCCCCGACACGGCTTTGGGAAGCGGCACGCCGCTCGCTAGCGCTGCCGGTCTGATTTTATTAGCGAAAGCTGCATGAGACAAAGCAGAGACCCACACGCCGGGCTGCCAACGCCAGCGCTAATTCGAGCACCTACAACTCACCAGCTTGTAATTATGATGCGGCGCATTCACAGTGGTCCGGCAGGAAGAAATATTTTCCACCAGACAGACGGCTGCGTCTGGGCGCTCGGTCCAAGGTTGGAAGGAGGGCGGTGAATGGAGGCAGAGCGGCGGCTCAGCGCGCCGGGCGGTGGCATGGGACAGCCCGCGGTGTCCCCAGCTCTGTTGGCATGAGATGAGGGGCAAAGGATGGTGGCACAGAACTGGGACCCGGTCCCTGTGAGATGGGTGGGAGAGGATGGAGCGGCAGCATCCCCAGCACCCGTGGGTGCTCCCACTGCCCCGAGGACTCTGTCTCTGTTCAATGCCCCACAGCCCTACTTGGTCCCACGTCTCCGTCACTGATCCCACAACACTATCCCTCACCCCACATCCCCATCACTGATCCCACATCCTCATCCCTGGTCCCGCATCCTCACCCCTGGTCCCACGTCCCCATTCCTCATCCCATATCCCCATCCTTGTTCCCACATCCCCATCCTTGTTCCCATGTCCCCATCCCTGGTCCTATATCCCCATCCTTGTTCCCACATCCCCATCCTTGTTCCCACATCTCCATCCCTGGTCCCACATCCCCATCTTTGTTCCCACCTCCCCATCCCTGGTCCCACGTCCCCATCCGTGGTCCCATGTCATAGAATCATAGAATGGCTTGGGTTGGAAGGGACCTTTAAGATCATCTAGTTCCAACCCCCTGCTATAGGCAGGGACACCTCCCACTAGAGCACATTGCTCAAAGCCCCATCCAGCCTGGCCTTTAACACATCCAGGGAGGGGGCATCCACAATTTCCCTGGGCAACCTATTCCAGTGTCTCACTAACCTCACAGTAAAGAATTTCTTCCTAATATCTAGTCTAAATCTACCCTCTTCCAGTTTAAAACTGTTTCCCCTTGTCCTGTCACTACATGCCTCTGATTTATTTCCATGGAAAATATGATGGATACAAAGAGCACAGCAACACTATTTAATAGAGCAAATGCTTGGGTACAAAACCCTGATTTGCAACATAGGCACCATCATTAGCTATGTATTTTCACCAGCAACGAACAACAGCCTGCGTGCCACACTTGTAGAAGCCTGCACCAGCAGAGGTGACCCACTGTCATTACTGGTGAAATGCACCACCCACTGCCTCCCTGTGCTCACATCCACCATCTACAGAAATGTTCAGCAAGTATTGAAAAAATGGCACCCACTGACATTCATCAGAGTTAATTCAGATATCTAAGTCAGCTGATATGATCAAAACCTTGGTCAAAATCTGCACAGAAAGCAGACCTGAGAGGATGACAGTCTGTCAGGTATTATTTCCAGAGAGGTTAGATGTCTTCATCACACTCGGAGGGGATTTTTCCCCAAAATTACCCTCGACATAGCAGCTGTTACCTCATTTTAACTATTCATGTCTAGCCACTTGTACTGGCGTGGGCAGAGGTAAGAGTTAGGATGAAACTTTTTAATGTTATTTGTCTGACTGCATACCACCGTAAGGAGATGTAAGTTATTTAACTTGTGATTAATAGTTCACTTTTAAACTGTAGACTAACAGATGCCAATACTGCCAATTAATCAATTTACCAGGCAGCAGTATCATTAATTACGTAAAGCATTACTCGAGAGGCTGTTACTCTGAGACCAAATCACATACCAACAAAGCTAGACAGTGAGAGTTTAGATGGAAATATAGTGATATCAATTGTGCTTTTTAAAGGCCCCCCTTAATGGCCAATATTCATCGCACTTAAAGTTTCAGCTGCCTAATCATTTCAATTGTCCCATGAATCACAGCTGGGTAAGCTTACTGAAGTAACAAGAGTTTTTTAAAGGAGGTACCAATGAGACATTAGTACCATAAAAAAGAAGTAAAAATCCCATTACTCAAATCAGTGAAAGAATATTTTATTTAAAGATGTAAAACAGCCTAGCGTTGGAAGGATCTGAATTTTAACATGATGTAAGCCTAAGGTATTTTCATACTTGCACTAGGAACAACTTTTGTGGAGAAATCCCCACACAGAAAAGCTTGTGAGAAGAATATGACCCTCAGTGGTGGAGTAAAACTCCACAATGCATGAAGAAAAATATACCAAGCCTCAGCTTCTAGAAGGTTGAGGTTTGCTCACACAGAATCTGATTTCATTTAAACAAGAAGTTCTTGGCTGTGATGTTACAGATCAAGAAGAAAAGAAAAACACTTCTGCACACTTTTATTCCCCCCTCACCTACTTAAAGGGGGGAAAAGAGAAGAAAAAGGAAAGTCTGTTGCCTAACTTCTGAAGAGGAAGTTTCAAAATGAGATTTGGTTTTATTTGTCCAGGACAAACAACTTCACAGTGCACCCTGTCACACCCGCTAGAAGCCAGAGAAGCACTAACGAGCCATCCATTTATGCAATCCCTCGGTGCTGCTTTTTAATTAAATTAGGATTAATCTGACTCCTGAAGCCCATTTCTGCAGGCTGCCTTAAAGACAACTACAAGAAAACTAGAGGGCATTACCAGCCAGCAGTTACCATAGGTGCAGATTTGCAAAAGTGAGGAAAATCTCTCTCCCACCAACACAGCAGATTTAAGAACCTGGTAAGCTACAACCAGCAAGCTACTAAAATTCAGTACAGCTTTAAAAACAAAGCGATTGCCACACCAACAGCGTTTTTATTCATTTTCCCGACGCTTTCACCACTTGAAATCAGCTGTAGTAACACAAAAGATCACGTTCTCAATCCCTCCCCGCAGGCCCACGGGGGCGGGCCCGAGGAAAGCCCCGCAGGCCGCTCTGGGGCAGGGAAGGCCGCGTTCCTCTCCTCGGTTTTAAAACCCACGAACCCCCCATCCGCACTCCCAAAATAAAGATCAATTCAGGAAAACAACACTCACCACAACCTCGTAGAACACCCTCCATGCCTCCTCTGCCTCACCCCACGCACCTACTCCCCCTATCCCCAGCCTTTCAGTAGGGGCACAAACAAGCTTCAGCTGTGGCTCATCAGCCTCAGGCCGAGGCAGGTGAGGAAACCGCTCCTTAACCCCTTCCAGGCCGTGGCCACCAGTGCCCATCTCTCCTCTCAGAAATGTGGTGAGACCATTAGAGCAGCGCAAACGTTTTCTGCAGCTTTATGCTTCAATTTGTAGAGGGTTAAACTTTCCTTCCTTCCCCATGGCAGCATGTTCTGCTCTAGCCTTCAGCTCCATTGCTACCCTAACTGAGGTGGCCCTCCAAAACAACCCAGTATCTGCAGGACTGGCACCCAAGTTCTGGTTTGTTTGTCTGTTTGTTTGTTAACTTCTGAGGCACTGTGCCCCTCTCTGGAGAACCACTTAGTACCAACATGTGGTGCTACTCCCTCTCAGAAGCAAGGCAGCCCAGTGGCAGGCATGGCTAGCCTGGAAAGCAGGGCAGTTTTGTAGGGAGTGGTGAGAGAGCCCAGGAGACACAGGTGCAGCTCCTCACACCGTTCCTGACACAGCTGTGCAGGGTTGCATGCAGCTGAGGCAGCCTAAGCATCGGGCTGCTGGGGCCCTGCTGCACTACTAAAAACCAGGAGTTAACACCATTATGGTAGAATTTATTCTCAAGAGCACAGCTTCAGTGCCGCCCGCCTTTGCTACTTCACCTACATAACCTAACAAAAGGCAATATATTAGTAAAAACGAGAACTAGAGCCGTTCGATTTTGTTGCAATCCACGTGCCTTCTATAAGCAAGGGTCAGGTAAACTCCTCAGTCAGTTAGGGTTGCCTTTGCTTCTGAAGAAACTGAAGTGCAAATAAAGCCAAATCTTTTTCCAGCTGAGTTGCTTTGTGCAAACACCAAGTAAGGTAAATAGAGGAGAAGGGCTTGGATTGCTTTGAACTAACCACAGACAGACAGGCTAAGCATCTGTGAAGGAATTTAACGCTAATCAAGGGGTAAAAGGGGCTTCCTCTGTCATGCCTTAAGCAGTATGGATCTTTCCTCCTGTTTCTCTCAGCGTAAGCCTTATGTTTACAAAACCAGAAGTAGGGACTTAACACGATGTTTATTATTTCATTCCTGAAGTGGAAACAAATCAGAGTGTTTGATTATGGTTTCTGGACACCACACTCTACTTCCTACTCTTGCTGATAGAAGCCAGTAATTACTTGCTCCTAAAAGCAGGAGACAAATGTCTGCCTCTCAAATGGCTTTCAAAGTAACGGCTTTGTGATGCTGGAAGCGGTGAGCGTTTTACCATCAGCTTGAGCAGCAAGAGAAGGGCCCAGGGAAGCATGGTGGCTGGACTAATTCTTGTTTTATTCTGTCCCTTATTTCAGTGGTTGGCACACTGCACTGAAAAACACCTTACTTAAGAGCAAAAGAAGCAGCTTTCTTTTAATTCCTACCCTCTAAGATGACATCTGCCAGTTGGCATAAAGAGTGGCTGAAGTTCATCTTTGCAATTTTGAATTGTAGGCAATTGAAGACTTGGCTCAACATCCAGTAAACAGCGTTTCTTTCCTTCTCCTCAGCTCGTAGTTTTCTGAAGCATGTGCACTGCTGAAAAACAAAATAGTAAACATCATGTATTGAATCACATAGTAAGGTGCTTCAACAGTGACAGCAAAATTAATTGTAACAAAATAAGACTCCTTGGTGTTTATTAGATATTGTCAGAATGAAATGTACAGTATAAAAATTAATACCAAAACTGTTCACAACCGGTTTTTGACAACACATTTCTCTTTGCATTAACTACACAAGCAGCTTTCTAACAAGTTATGCTGAGATCCATTTTTATATTTTAGGATTTTAAGCATATCACTGTGCTATCTACAGTTTGACTTACAAAATTAAAGCAACTACATTTTTGCAGTATCTTGGTGGCATTAGTCAGGAATGAACAGAACAGTAACATTAGTTTAGAGGAAAAAAAAAAAAAAGAGTAGATTGTTATAACAAAATGTTAATTGTTCCAGTTCATCAACATAACTGCTTTTGAAATTCCAAGCCTTATAATCGTACATTTTCAATATCAAACACTTGACGTACATAGATGACAAAGGTTTTCTACTTACATTTTTCTTTTAGACCGATTAAAAATCCTGTTTTTTTCCCTAGTGAATTTTCACATCTTTAATATCAGTGTAAAACACAGTTCATTCTGCTAAAGAAATAGTTTAAATATTTCATAAGATGCCCATTTTCACTTAAAGCTTTATCTATATAAATGAATGTAAAATGGTTTTCATTTGTTCAATCTCTGTATTTTCAGTTTTTGTCGTATTGTTTAGGAAAAAAAGAAAGTTACTACTGATAACTAACCTAAAACCATTTACCTGTCCTATCCATTACATATTGCCCGTACTACTTTTTACTACAATATAAAATGCATAACAAAAACTGAAATTATTACCAGGGAATATTACATACAGTTATCAATAGTGAGAATTTTTCCCTGATTAAAAAATATCTGTATCTTCAGTTCTCATTCATACTCTAATTTGCATTAGGAAGATGATTTAAACTGAAAAATTCTTTTCATATTGTCCAAACATTTTTTTTCATAATAGACACTGAATGTGTTTGCACAATTGCAATGCATTCAGAATAGTAGGCTGCTAGTAGATACACCCACGTATCAATGATTTAAAACAGGAATGGGTCAGCCTCAGAGAACAAAATAGGTGGTGTTCTTTCCCTTGGGGTGTCTCAAATATAAATCACCTTTTAAGTTGGCACGTATCACAAGAATTCTTAAAATAATGCCTGCAAAATGAAGACAAATCCCAATACAAATGATGCAAACCCATTCTTTAGAAATATAGAAAAGTCCAAGAATATTTTTGTTCCTTTATCTTTTAACATTAAGCTGGTATTTTTTTACAGACATTCAAATTATCTTATGCTAAGAGCAGTTGGACTGTTTACTTTCCTTGTATTTATTCATTCTTAAGACCACTGGCAAGAACAGTCTGTAGGCTCTTGGATTGAATAGCTGACCCAGGTTGAATTACTCGTGCAATACAATTGCACAATTCGTCTCTGTAGTCCAAGCTCCCTGCAGCATTTGCAGAATCTTGCATATGTGTTGATGTTGTAGTTATATATGCTTGCAGAAGGGCACTTTCCATCACATGAAACAATGTTCACCTGGCAAAAAATACAAAGAATAACCAGCAAATTTAAGCTATTAGGAAATAAAGTTAGGACTTTGTGAAAAAAGTCTAAAGAAATTAGGCACCCCGAACCAACTGCAAAGCAGTGAATAAGTGGGTATTTATTCTGTCCCCTTCTGAAATTCCACTGCATTTGAGTGATAAATAAACACTGAAGCATGTTGCCTAGATACGTCTCAACTTTTATCTCATTGAGCTTAATGGTGACTTTCCTGTTGATTTCAGTAACAGCAGGTTTCAGCTATTAATACACACAAAGAAAAAACTTCAGTTTTGAATTTTAAAGTATTCATAGCAACCTTGACTTGAACATGGCACTGAATGTTCCCAGCAACTTCTTACAGTATTAATTTCAGCAATATACTCATGTGGTGTTAATATGCTGGCAACAGTAAGGAGGAATGTAACGAAAAAGCCAATAGTCACTACTATGTTGAAACAGTGAGACACCCTGTGACAGAAACACACACCAAAACTCATAATTTTTTCAAGTTTTCAAGTTCAGGTTTTGCATTGCTGTTCAATGCATTTCTTAACACTGAAACTAAATTTTCTGGCTGTGCAACAACCCAGTCTACAAAGTGTACTCAGTGTCATTTTGGAGGTTACAGCTGTTACGCTATACTTTTCTGTTACAGCTTTTTCAGGTGCTCTTACACATCTCACACAAGACGTCTGCACTCTTGTTACTACTCACATTGCCTTACTGCCCAGCAAGAGGTTGATGTCTTCCAACCATAAATCATTCAGTAGACATACAGATAGTGCCTCATTCTTCCTGTGTGTATCACAATACGCTCGTGCTGCTGTCTAAAGATGAACTTCAGGACTCAAGATTCCTTTCTTTGTTGGCATTTAAGATGGCATTGAAATGTTTTCCCAGGACACACAGAAAATTAAAAACATCTGCAGTAGTTTTAACTGCAGTATATCACTGGCAAGTGTCTGTTATATCAAAGTTAATTTGCATATATTAATTGCATTATAGCGTAAAATGAGAGCTTGGATTTGCACTAAATTAACCTAAGCCTGAAAGTGTTCAAAAGCAGGAGACACATGCTCGTTTTTCTTCTTAACTGAGATGATTGGTGATAATGTAAGGAAACACATAAACTTCCGTTTCTGTGAAACAGAGAGATGCAGACAATAGCACCGTGACATTTTTGTTTTCTTTCACCCTGATTATTTTTCTTATTATTATCATATTAGAAGACATTTCCATAGCTGTTTACTTACTGGTGTGTTACTCCTGCAGTCATTCTTGCGGATAGTCATCCTAACAGTCACCTTTTTACAGAATTTTCCATCTTCCTTACCTGCAAAATGGGCATTGATTGAAAAAACATGAGCTCAAACTTCATAACATTTCAGAGATAAGAACATTCCTGAATGTGTTGTGATGTCAAGAGGCAAAGAATATACCCAATAAAACTCTGCAAAACTTCTTGTGACATTAGCTATACTTTGCATTGAAGTCACTGCTTTTAAAACATTCTGGTTCACTCATTAATATACATCTCCTTGTATCTCCAGTAATAATTCTAAAAGTTTCATTCTTCATTTAGAAGCCTCTTAAGGAGTAAGTCTATGCTGTCTTTCACAAAAGTTTGTAAAGCTGATCAATTACTCCTTTGAGATGGCTTGTTAAAGATGCATAAAATGCATCTTCTATTACATAAATCAAACCTTAATAGTAATAACCAAATTCCAACAATAGAAATGAATTTTAAAATGGACACAGCACCAAGATCTGAAAGTAACTAGGGCTCAGCAGAGGGAGCGGGGAGGGAGGGGATTCTGGATATTTTTATTAAATAAGAAAAAAAACATAGATGAATAAAATAAGTATTTTATTGACATTTTTATTTACATTATGTTCACATTTTATCTCACAAAAGTGTTCACAAAGTATGGCATGAAATAAAAAAGATAGAAATTAAGAAATGAAATGAAAGCAGTTAAACTCGACTTAAGGAGAGAATCCTGAGCATTTTGAAGAAAAGCAACAACGTTCAGTCTAAAATTCAGTTGTCTGAAATCAGAAAGCACAGTATTTTCTCAAGATGATCCTCTTTGTGTTGAAGAAATCACATCGCATTGAAGATCTGCAAGAAAAACAAATAGTTCATTCCACTACAAAAGCTTCCACAGTTTAACAGATTTTACACAGCATGATACACTCCCGCATCTCTCTACTTAGAAAACTGCATTTTCTTTCAGCCAAGCAAACCAAAGGTGTTAGCTCCAGAAAAGCAAGGGCAATTAAAGACTCATTGGTTTTACCAATGTCTACTACTGAAGTGTGACAGTTTTATTGCATCTTAATGCCCAATGTCCACTTTCCTGCTCTAATCACTGTCAAATCAGGTTAAACTGCTTCCAAAAGAGAAACATTTTTTGTGAATTTTGGGGGGTGTTTTTTAGTTTTTTGTTTTTTTTCTCTTCACTTTTCAAACAACATAAGGACCTGCTGCTGACCCTGCGCATAGCTTAAGTTTCTAGAATCTGAAAGAATGGACAGCAGAGAAATTTCCTGGAAGGAAATTAATATCTACAATCAGAAATAGCTGCTAGTGCTCAAATATGATTGAATTATATTTGCTTAGGTAAGAAAGAAATTGAGAAAAGAAGAAAAAATACATTTGAATATTAAAAAAACTCACCATTGTTTCATGTTTCTCAGTCTTTTTCATGTACTTTCTTCTTCTACATTACACATGATGTGTAGGATGGGGAATTCAGTGCAGCTGTGGCTATGACTTCATCTGGGCTACAGCAAAACTGCATCACATTTCACAAAGAAATAAATATATAAAGTATTGCCGTGTATGTATTTTAATGTCCAGTGGCTTTTAATGAGCTCTAAGTATGGTATACTTTTCTCTGAAGAGCCTTTCAAAACGTGAAAGTTTTCTTATACGGGTTGTGTTAATGAGTTTCTTTTTCACATTCTGGATGGTCAAAACTTCTTCCTTGTTTTTGTGTTAATTCAACAGCTTTGTCATTTAAAGTGATGTCAATATAAAGGAGTAATACAGACTTCAGTGCAGTATTCCTAGAGTCATAGTTTAATGAAGGATGTGTCACTCAGCAACGTACAGAATTACAGTCAACATCATTTCTCTTACAGAAACATGGAGAGATGTTTCCACAAAATAAATGCCAAGCTAACTGCATTCATACCATGGTACAACTCCAAAAGTTATCATCCTCTATTAAACGTAACAAATAAAATCTCCAATTTTCATGGAATAAGCACAAGCTTGCTACTTTCAGTAAACTGTCCTTACTACAGCAGGGAAAGAAATGAGCTACTTCTACTGAATATGCCACTGTAGGCAAAGCTATATGAAACAGCATATGCAAAAAAGTTATTTATTAATCTAACTTTAACAAGCAAAGCCATTAGTGTCTATGTTCTACAGCACTGTACACATAATGGAATTAGCTTACGTTTTTCACACCCAATAATTTACACATGCAGCAAGCTAAAGACTACGCAAGTGCTTACTACCAACAGTATATTGTTGGCTAACAACAATGCACTGCCCACGCAGTGCAAAATGAAAAACAAAACCAAACCACAATGTGAGCCATTCTGAACCATAAGCAGTTCTACTACACTGCAGCTTTTGGTATAACTGGATAACATAAGGCCTGATGCTCCTATCAGGGAGTACATTGTTGGAAATCAACAATGATGCTGTTTGGGTTGATTCTACTAATTTTAGGAAAATGTACCTTTATTACAGCTAGCAAAGGCTGTAGGAGTGACTGGGCTAACAGGGAATGGGAGGAACATTGACACAGAAGAACCTGGTAAGAATATTACATATTGAACAGATTATATGTTATAAAGGATTCCCTATCAATATGAAACACTTTGAAGCTATTAGATTTCAACATATTTGAAAAAGGAATTCAATATTAAAAAGTCTGCGTATTACTTGCAATGCGTAATGTCAAAACCAGGAACAATTCAAACATACTGCTTAGGATGCTGCATTACATCATGGACCTGTTATTTGTTTAACTGGTTCAATTGCAGATGTCTTCAAAAATGTTATTTCTGATCTATGTCGGTATAACTAAGACTATCTAGTATCCCAAATTCAAGTTGTCCTTTGGGGCTGCAAGAAAGAAATAGTATAGTTTTTCTCTGAGCCATGTTGGTAAAAGCTCTCTGGAGTTTTTTTACTCTCATGGAACTCCTGAGGCTTACACAGAGGACTTCATTTTTAAAATGAAAAGCAAACATCACAGCGGTTTCTAATCATAAAGTATGTCAAAAGAAAATGACATGCTGATAACCCTTCTCATAAAATGTCTCACACAATAACGATTGACTGATAGCTCTCATGCCAGATTTGTTCTGAGTCAGACTTAACTACATGATTCACTGGCCATGCTATCTATAAACAGCTGTGAAATCAACGACATGAATGTACTTGTAAATGCAAATCTCCAAAGTCAATGGCTATTTTTAAGTGTTTAATTTTCTTTTTGTGATGCATGCCCTACATTAAAAACCTTATTTTCTCTTTATTATTTTATTATCTTTATTATTTTATTATTTAAGAGTGTGGTTATGATCTCTCTCTAAAAGCAGTATCTTCTGCCTTGCTGAAAATCAGCTTAATAGATTTTTAGCTGCCTTAGTATTTTGTTCAGAAATTGGCTTGTATGCCTACTAAGGCATTGAACAGAAATGTCAGATAATCTCAAAAACCAATCTCAAAGAGCCTATGAAGAGTCAGCTGAAGAACTCAGTACAAGTGCTTAAAACACAGGTCCATTAGAATGAAAAATCATGAAGATGTAGTACTATTACCTTACAGTGATCAGGAGCAGAAAAAAAGCAGATCTACATTTTCAAGAAGCTGTGTACCACAGCATGTAATACATAATGAATGAAACAAAAAAGTGTGTCCTGACTCACAACATACATCCCATTGCAGTAACTCTGCACGTGATGACATATCTGGTAGTCATGATCAAGTTCCATCCCAACCAGCAGGAAATACTTGCACATTTCTCCAACTCTCTCCTTAGCTCTCAGGTCACTGTTCTACCCACTTATGCAAACAGAGTGAGAATTCTGTGCTTTTTAAAAAGATAATATGATACTGCCCAGTAAAAAAAATCTCCTTTTACATTGTCTTTAAGGTTGTCAGCAGGTATTAGAACTTAAATTCTTCAGGTTAGCTGTTTGGCTCAGTCAGTGAATGAGCCAAAATGATGCAGTTATGTACCAGGATATGAAGAAAAAGGGTTCTTAGCTCATGATTTATAATTGAGAATTAGCAAGTTTAGAACATGTTCTCTAGAGAATTATTTTACTTTTTCCAGAACCCCTGTACTAGCTCTCATAGACATCAAAACAGATCTTGGTATGAGGTAAGGGTGGTTTTTTTTCTTTTTAAGTTATATTAAAAGACATTGCTTGAAAGGTTTTGAAATACGTCTATTAACAGAATCCAGGACTATATTACAATTAGTTAAGTACTTATAGCATTAACTTACTAACAGCATAGATCGATTCTTTTTTCGTAACCAGATACAAAAATGTGAGTGTAGCTGAAGCCTTTTTTAAGGCACATTCCAAGATATAGTAGCTTTTATTTCATTAGATGCAGTAATCACTATTTTTAAGAGTTTTACATGAGAAGAAGAAAGTACTCAAGGTAGCAAAGTTAGTGACTTGGTCAGCCACAGTCTGTCACTGGAGTAAATCCTTCAGTGCTAAAGCATTTTTTTTCTGGTTTAATTCCACTAGCTTCACCAGTATTCACATGAATGAGATTGGGAAGAATATGTCTTTTGAGATCAGAATCGAGCTTCCATGCGGTAAAGAATCAAACTTATTTCTAAAGTAACAACAGATCAGACAGTCTGGTGAGTCTCAATGGGTGGAAATTTGCGAGTTTCGTTAATCACTTACATGTTTTGCAACATCCTTCCAGGAATGGTACAACATAGCCTCCAACCTAATCAAGAAACATGATGGGGGAAAAGGTCAATTTTTTCAAATCTTTGTTCACATATATCTGCTTGTCTGCACTATTAGGAAAATCCTCCTAATAAAGCTCTGCAAATCTACCATTATATCTTTATAACCTTATTCAGGCTAAAGACTCTCTCTGAAGAACCAATCTGCTGTTATCAGTGAGAAAGAACTATAACTATAATTCTAGGACAGCTCCCTGCTTGTGTACCATGTGAACATAGAATTAGGGTGAAATGGAATTGTTCCCTGCATACATTTGTTGGCACTTAGTCTAAAATAATTTCACAAATTAAAAGAACCTTTGCTTCCCCTGCAGATCTAGTCCAAAAAGCCTTATGGCTCAATGTTGAAAATTTTTACAATATTTGGACAATCTTTCATTTTCTTCAGCGTTCCTTCCCACCGTGATGAATCAAATTGCTACACACAAACTCAGTTATAAAGTTATTCAACCCAGAAAATCATCCAAGTTCACACAGCTGCATGAGAAACTGGTTTGATATTACAAACCTCCAGGAGAAGAGAAAATATTTTCTGAGAATGTGGCATCTTCAGCTGTGTAACTAGGGAGTCTGGTGGCATGCTATACATGTATAGAGCTTTTCATCTTCAAATATCTGGACAAAACTGCAGGCATTGCAAGAACTTACAAATGTCTCCCTTCTTGAGGTCAGAGAATCTTTTGTCAATGTTAGCTTTTCATGCAATCATGAATCATAGGTGGAATGTAAACAATGCGTGAAGCACTGACCTTTACACATTCAGTTTCATTGAAGGGTGGGCAGCCAACTGAAGATGCAACTAGAACTGATCCGATTGCTGTATTTATGCATTCATATCTCATGCAGTTTGAAATCCAAGTAGTACCAGGCTGTTAAAAATTGTAAAATAGAATCTTTAGTCAGCAACTCAGCAAAAACAGTACTACAAATATTCGTTATACAATTCCACCGAATCCAACTTTGTCTGAGACAAAAGTAATACTTACAGCAAAATGTGATTTAGGTGCACCTTAAAGTTATGTTTAAGTACAAAAGTTGAAATCCATTAAATCATGTAAGCAGGTTCTACAGTAGTCAAGCTATTATTCTCCAATGTATCAAAATCCCTTAACCTTTGTAGACAGCTATATGATTGACTCTCCAAAAAATAATGTTGAATAAATGCAAAACTATTCCTAGTATTTAGCCATAAATATCTCTTCTTTGCACAATTTTTATGGCAAGGCATGTATAGTATTATCTGATTTTTTTCTTTACTTCTGAATACTTTGAGGGAGCAAGACATTTATAAACCTACCTTAAAATTGGAAACTGTGCCATTGCTGAAAGTGTGGAGACATGATATGTTCTTACAGCTACCACAGCAAGTTGTTAAATCTTTTGGAGGTTGATAGACTTGGTTCTGCCAAAATGAACAGATTATTCCTTGTATGAAACCACTGTGCAACTTGACATTTTATTAGGTAATGGGCAGATTTTTCAAGGGTATTTTATTTGTGCCAGCATAACTTAGCTAAAGCTAAAGATGCGTAGTGGCAGTATGCTATTAGTCCTTTAGTCCACTGCTATTCTCTATGGGACCCTGCTGAGCACTGGGTGTCTGCAGTGGCTAGTTCAAATACATGGGATGGTACCACAACGTGTAACCTCCTGTATTCTCAGTGAGACTAAATCTGTCTAGACCTTGAACCATCTCTCCATCAGGCTAGTGCTAACCCCCCCCTAAATACAACTGCAGTTTTAAGAAAATTAAGATCAAATAAGGGCCACTTGTCTTTCTAAAGGGGGGAAATATTACGGTTATTAACGACTTTACTGTATCCGTTCTGTGCCTCAGCCAGACAAATCCACCTGATATTTTATTATCAAAATGGGCAATTTATGGAGAGATTAAATCACACAGTGGAACACTTTGTGAGTTTATGGCATTCAACATACAGAAACAGAAGACTTTACATTGTAAATAGATTATCTGTATTCTGGGAAAATAGTGAAGGGAGAGAGATTTCAATAAACTTCTATCCAAGAGATGTAGTAAATTGTTAGAGGGGGGTCTCATAGTTATTTTTTTCATCTTGTTCCTGTGACTTTAATCTACTCAAGGAAAAAAAAGTAATTAAGAACACCAGTCACAATACACGTCTAAAACGTTGAATTTCTTACAGCTTTGCACTTGACAGCACAGGCTACTGAAGAAGTGTTTATTCTGTAGTATTTAGTGGAAGGATCAATCACATTTGTACAATAAGAAATATGGCAGATGCCATCTAGACTGTGTTCCACAATTGTCTGTCCAGGTAGCAGCACACCTCTCTCATTACTCAGGCAAACTTTGTCTCTCACTACAGGAAAAAAAATAAAAATGAACAGCACACTCAGGACAATTATCTCAGTATCAAAACATTAAATGAAAGTGCTTTAAGGAGTAAAATAGGAACGGAAACAGCTACTCTACCTCTTTAAGGATTGTAGGTCAGATTTTCAAATATAAACTGCTAATAATAATAGTCTGATACTTCACTACAGTTGCCAAATTACTTCAAATGTAACTCCTCATGAAATCTAAGCATATAACATCAGCAGCACCACAAAAATGACAGTGCAGACTTCAATGGGTTTTAATTCTACTTCAGGATAAGAAGAACTGTGCCTGAGAAACATCTATATCTCCCCACTGATTATGGAGGGAATAGAGCACAATTAGCCCCTAAGTATGTATCTTTGTTGCAGAAATCTATGCAAAGATGATTTCAACTCTATTAGCCAGCTGAGTGCCCCACAGAATTAGTTTTCTCAGGCACTACTGGGCATTCTCCAAGATGAGTTCTGCATGGCGCTGAATGCTATCTCCTTGATCACATAAAACAGGTAAGCACATCTAACCAGCTCCTGAGTAGCCTCATAATGGGCTAATATGACTACTTCTAGACATCAAGTATCAGTTTTGGTTTCTTGCTGGAGTTCTCCATCCAGCTCATTAATGCACAGACTACTTAGTGAACACCACCCAACATTTCCCAAATTCTATCTACTATTTCTGTGTGCAGACTTTGCTACAGGAACTAACAGAATCCAAGGACAGGCTATAATCAACCAAGTATTTAGTGAGCAATCCTATTCTCTTGCCCTTTCCTATGCTATTTGTGAATTATGTCAGTCAGTTCTTTCCTCCTATGTATCATGGTCAAAGCTCAAACATCCAATTTATAACTACTAATTTTTCTTTACACTTGAAAGGGTATTTCTTTAAATTAGATTATTTCCAGACTTACCACATTTGTATTTAACACAGTTACATATATTTTCTGTACTGTTCTGAAACTGTTCATCTATCTGAAGTTTCTGTCCCTATGGATATAAAAGCAGAAAAAAGAGAAGTGGAATGACAGTTTGCTCGTCTGTATCTTTTTACTTTAAACACCTTTCCTCTGGGATTCAAGTAGCAGTATCTCTTGGTGCCCAAAAACTACTTTGGAATTCACTTTCCTCTTCTATAGTGATATTTAATTTAGTAATGACAACCAAGTACTATGTTTGTTATGTTTTTTTCCACATCTGAAAAATAAGAACAGTTATTGGTGTCAGTACAGGGAGCATTTAAGACAAAAAGGATGCAGTAGCTTGCCTTTATACAGAACTCTCCAAGAAGTATGGAGTTTACTTTTGCATGGATTAACTTAATGGATACAAGTAGTATGCTTCTACAGTTGTACTTTTTAATAGTTTACATCCATGAAAATTAAGACTTTCTCTTCCCAGTCCTAATACCTTGTGCCTAAGTTTCTCCATCTGTAAGATGGAAGTACTAACGACAACATCATTTGCAAAGCCTTTCGAAGTTTACTGACTAAAAATCCTCAATAAATCTGAGTCCTATATCCAGGGAGTTTTCAATTAGATTTTTTATTGATTATTCCTTTTGCAGCATTGTTTTCTGGATAAAATATCTGATATTGACTGAGAAACTTAACTCAATAGCATTTTTGTAGTGCAGAACAAGTCACAGTGGAATACAACTCAAAAAGCTTCGGTAAGTCAATGTTTTGATTACATGCTACAGATAAGTATGTACTGACATGACTATCTGTCGCTATGACAAATAGTATTAACAAAACACTGATGCACTGTACTGACAACTGAAGAAAAAATTCTGTCTTCAGAAGCATGTAAGTAGTTCTATTCTATGAGTACTCAGGGTGGCATATGATAATAAAAAATCTGAAGAAATATCAGTGTCATACAGTCATTTTATTCTGCAAGACATTTAAACTTGACTTCTTACAAAGTGATCTAGCTTCTATTAAAACAGTTTAGATAAAAGAGAATGACACAGCATTCCATATTTAATTGATAGAACTTCTAATAGAATACTGATAGATTCCATAAGAAAATTATAAAAGAATGCTGACAAATAAGGTGGATTCCATACCAGTTTGCACTGAGGTTTGGGGATCATTTCACACGCGCATTCTAAAACAAAACACAATTGCAGGAACAATGGTTTAAAAATCTATATATCGTTTCTTCAAAACAGAGCATCAGAGAAAACAGAAGTTCCACATTTTCGAGTTATCACTGAAGAGGCTTTGCAGGTATTTCAGATACATAACCTGGGGAGTCGAGAATTATGTCTGGTTTCTAATCCAACATGAAAACTAACACCAGTTGCTGTGACCACCTTTACCCATTTAGAACAAATTGCAGCACTCTGTCATCTACAGTCTGTCTGAATACGTTGAAAAAAAATAAGATCATTGTAGCCTCTAGCTCCCTTGCAGTGATGACAATCGTCATAAACAATGTAAAGCAATAGAGAATTGTGTCTACGGCATAATAAACAGTTGTACTTCCACCCTGGTGAACTGGCAAATTCCTGACCTGTGACCACCTCATCCTTTTTTTTAAGCCATAAATAATTTATTAACTGTTAAGAAATTGTCAAGATGGGAAGTCCCCCATTTCAGATGGACAAATTCTACAGTATGCTATCATTCTCATGAAGCAAGGAAAAAACAAGCCAGGCAGATTCAAGCTCTTTACCATGAGGTGATTTGCATTCTCATCTGTTTATGAGTAAGTCACTGGCTTGTATGCATGGCACATCATCATTTGTACATCTATTCAGTAATTTTTTAGACCTAAATCCAAGTAGCCAAAGCTCTTGTGTTTTATTGTCTGAGGCAACTAGATGAAAATTAATCATTTTACCACATGTCCGAAAGGGGCAGCACTTCTCTGGGCTCCATACCTCCACCAAAGACATGCCTAGCATACATTTGAATTCAGGACAACGATGTATTTCACAAACTAAAATTAAAGAAAAGAAAGTCCAGTAAACACAAGGTTGACATATTTTGGTAAGTAGTAGTACGAATCAAGAAATACTAAATGGCTTCTTTAGTGAATATCTTTAGAAAACGTCTTACCTGAATAGGCTGATGATAGAAATGTAAGTGTTAGCCATCAGGTCATAGTAATGTAGAGCACAGCTATCCTAAGCGAATATTTAAAACAGGCAAAATAAAATATTTCCAGAATTTGGGGTCTAAAGTTTGTCTCCATGATACAGATATTCAGATTATGCTTCAGACACATGAAGTTTTAGAAGTAAAGAGTAAACAGATGATAGCTTGCTTACATGCACAATGAAGCTGTATCTCTAATCATCCATTTTTTGGCACTGAACATCCACACTACAAAATTTGCCATGTTCTCTATTACCTAAAATAACAAAATCAGGTCAAACTTACTACACTGGTAGGTAGGGCAACACCTTTCTGTAGTGTTGTCATCCACAATAAGAACTTCTCCTTCTTGACATTTGGGTATTTGATCAGAGCAAGCCCCACATGCTAGAAAAAAACCACACAAATATTTAAATCTAAAACATAGGAAGACATTTTATCACTGCCTAGGAAACACATGCCCATAAGATCCTCACAGACACATATTAAAAAGAGCAGAGGTACTGTAAAGTCACTCCTTCCATACAGAAGAGGCTAATTTTCAGTGCAGCTTGCCTTTTCTTTGACCCCTGCTATAAAAAAATAATGAATATAATGAGTCTGATCATAATGAACAGGACTTCCTCTCCATTTCTTTTGTTATGAAAAATTTTGCTGCTTTTTTTCTCCAACCAAGTCCTATTATCAGGAATGCTTCCTCTGCTAGAGCTACAGTATCTTTGATCCTCAATTAAAGGCAATTAAAGGTGACCCCAGTTTTATCCTCCCACTTAAACACACAGAAAAATCACAATAGATACATTCTGTATCTATATTTCTATATATTCTATGTATCTATATCTGTATTGACCTGAAAATGCTACTCAGCTACACAAAGCCACTCTATGTCTCTTGATGGTTGTTGCCATTACCTGTGTCCTATAAACTTAATGCCCATTTCCTTAACCACTTTCAAGCTTTACTATGCCGGGACAGCTCAAGAAAGTACAAGTAATCTTAATTGCTAAGTTATTAGCAGACATCATTGCGTGTGTGACAACTCTTAGAGATTCAACCAGCCAGGATTCCATACCACACATATAGGATAGGCAGCATGTACTCTCCACCCGAGCAGCAATAAGCGTTTGATCCTCTTGACAGCTCGGCATGTGCTCCACTGGTTCACATTTTGCTGGATCACATTCTGAAACAAGCACAAAAGGTTTATTTCTTTATGTGAAGTACATCATTCCTCTTTTGTAATGCCACATCAGTAAGAAATGAGAGAGAATTGAATACTACAAAACTCTGTCTTGTACGAGAGTGATGTACACATTCTTGCCCGATCCTTGAACGCAGGACTCCATTAAGTCTGCCCCAATTGAGGCACATTTCAACCATGAGCTTTCAGATGAAAGAAAATTTTGTAAACTGCCATTTTAGAAAGGGTTTCTATACTAAAGTTCCTTTTTTTGCTTAAAAGTTGATCTATTTAGTTACTGTCTTTTACAAAGTGAACTTTTTTATGTTTTCAAAAGAAACCTACCGCAAACGTAGTTGGGACAACAGGATTCTTCATTGTAGTAAGGGACCAGCTTTTCCAAGCCATTACACTCTGGGATTAGGGGTTCACATAGGCTCTGATTACAAACTATTTCATAAAGGGAAAAGAAAAAAACACATCTGAACTACTTTATGCATTTGTAAATGGAGTAGTGGCAAGCAGTATTTGCAGTTTGACACCACAAATCTCTGAGTAACCACAAAAAATCAGTAAAAACCTCTCAGACTCTGTTCAGAATTGTCTGGCCTCGCTCTCTGTAAGGCAAAATCAAACTACAGCTGAGGCGTCTTGGAAACTCCGCTGAATAATGGCATTTCCAGTGAAAAAATCAGCGCAACAATATCAACCCAGGTGGCAAAAAGAGGAGAACTCCTTGCAACTTGTTATGAAGGTGGGCTTTCTAACCTAAATATGAACAAGAGCTTTTATATCCTTCTCAATTGCTGAATTTGTAAAGCACACACACAATCATCTGATTTTTTTTTCTAGTAATTACTTATATCGCTGATTTGTATTTGGATGTTAAAAGTGTATCACTAAACTGTACAGCTGAGAGAAATAAACTCATACCAAATAATCACAGAGCTATTTAATTCCTTTTAACATTTGTCCCCTCCTCCTACCTGCCTGATAAATCCCACTAGATTCTGAGCCAGCAGTATAAAGTTCCCACAGTTTTCTCCACAACCTATACATTCAGATATTTACCATTCACTTCAAAAATCAGATGCGTAACAGGAAAACAAACCACAGGGAAAGATTATCTGCATATTCCAGTGAGCAGTAATTGTAACCTTTAAAGAATACTTACTACAGATCTTCTGAGGACAACATGTCTGATCATCAGGAACAAGCAAGACCACTTCTGCAAATCGCTGACAGTCAAAACTGTGGCTATCTGAACAGTCGTACTCCACTGGAATAACAGTCTCACTGTCAACACATTTTTCCATGCAGCATCCACTCAAGGATGTTTTCCAGATGTCACCTACTGCATGAGGTGCTCCTGAGCTGTCAGTACAAGCTAGACAATGAGGACAACAGAAGATTGAAGTAATTCCTTTTTATTTCCAATTTTGACCACCATTTTCTTCCACAGTGGGTGTGGAGAGCTTTTAAGGCATCACATATTACACCACAAAAAAGTTAAAGAGGAGAGCAAGTTTGTATGGGAAAGCAAGGCAATCAATACCCTCCTGAGAATCAGGGCCAACACCTTGCTTTGTGCCTCCAATGCAAAGCTAGGAACTTAAGATTCCAATCCAATCCTTTGTTTTTAAAGCTGTGATCTGAAAATAACTTGCTTTTGTATTTCACACATGACAAAGCTATTATTAATTACAGTGCTTTATGTGATTTTATTTATAATAAAAGGCATCTTTAAGATTTGTGTTGTGAGTGGTATTTGTCCACAATATGGTGCCTTCAAGCAGAATTGCGATGAAAATAAATATAAGTTAGGACAAAAAGAACATAGGACATATAATCAGCTGTTCTGAAGCTTTTGATTGTCATTTAATGTCAATAGTTGGACTCCTTGGCAAAGGGGTAGGTGAAAAGGGGGCTAAGGTTAACATACTTCAAATAATGGAGTGCACACGCAAGAACTACCACTTTGAAGAGCATCTTTCAGCTGAGGGAAGTGAGCAAAGTCATATGTCACAAGGACACTTACTGCTTCCTCTCTTGTAAAGCTAATATTTACTGAAACCCCCAAGACCTCAACTAAATAACGTGCAAAACCTGCACAACGTCAGGCCAGGCCTGAATTTATTAATAGTGAAGAATCCGACCACCAGCTTGTAGATAATAAAGAAGAAAACCACATCAAAACATACCGCATTTTTCTTCAGGAATACAGACAGCAGTGTGAGCTCGGTGAAGGATGGTCCCTCCAGCACAGACACAGCCTTCTGTCAACACCAAGCAGGTGTCTGAGTCCAAAGCAGCAACCTCGTTATTCTGACAGCTCTCTGCAACCTCACAGGCAGCTATACATGCCTGATAGGAGAAGTTTTCAGAGCAGGCAAAGGCTAGAAAGGAAAGAAATCACTCATCTGAAGATGTAATCACATGAGAGTGTACTACCTAGAGGAGGACACTATTGTCTCCTTGTCAACTTGTGATGTTTGCCAACTCAGTAGGATCTGACAACCTAAAACACTGACACAGACCTTCTACATGAATTCAAACATAAGATAATTTTGCAAGCACTTCTTCTTCATTTTTCTTAGGCTTTGGTTTGCTTTATGGTAGAAGATATAGTAAACCACAGTGCTGACACAAAGTAACTTACGCTTCAAAAACATTTGCAGATACCGCACAGATTGGTAATATAGTGCTTTTAAACATCCAAAGTACTTTGCAGCGGATAAAGAAAACTGTGGTTGCTAAAGGACAAAACTGAGTCTGTTACAAAAAAGATAAATGTAAACTCCAGTTCAGCATTGTTTTATCTGGAATAATGAAGACTGGGATGAATTCATTATTATATTTATCAGATATCCACATAAATTACTCTCATGGGTGATATATGTTATTTTAAAGTCTATCAACAGAATTAATTATAATTTTAATGTAAATTATTTGGTATCTAATGGGTACACTGCAGAATAACTTTTGCTGTTGAGAACTTATTATGATACTTCATTGGTTCAAAATAGTGCTTAAATGCCACTTCTGTAAAAGCTACATAAATATGACAAAAAGAAAATGACTGCAAATGCCAACAGTATGGTTCTGTGAACAGCCAATAGGATCCTTATCTTGTATGGGTACGTAAGTCACCCAGTAACACAATCTGGACTGATGGTAATGAGACGACATTCAATTCACGTAGGAGACTACCTGCTCAATTGTAAAGAAGGTTCCAGTTTAGATATTAAAGCGAAGGTCAATTCTGTTCAGCTCCTCCCTGCTAAAAACGGCCATAGTGCCCCACAGGAAATACTTAGTACAGCCCTGTAAATAGAGAAGCTTGGGCCTTTAAAAATCAGACCACAGCACGTCAGTGCAACGATCACAAAATCCAGATGTGACTTCATGGTTCTTCCTCTGTAGGCATGCACCACCAGAGGTCACTGTGGTATAAAAATAAGAGAGCAGGCATCCCCTCGCAGTGGGTGCAGTACTTTATACACAGATATATTTTGTAAGGTTGCTTTTTAAAGAGATGTTTGCTAGTAGGATTCAGACAAACTGGTGAGGTTTTTTGTTCTTGTTTTTTAAAATCTGACCATTTTTAAGCTTTAGACTCCATGACTACTGGTTTAACTTGCAGCTCATTATGACATGTCCACATGAAGCCTGTGCACAGGTATTCACCTGAAATCACTTTAAACAAGACAGCTCTTATGATTTCTATGCACTGTCAATTGTGTAATTGCTGCTGATTGCAGAAGATCAACAGGTTGTTCCCTTTCTGAGTACTGAAACTGCAGACCTCTCTGCGTTATCACTGGATGCAACTTTTCCTAGGGAACCACTGACAACTATAGATTCCATTTGGCCTTTGGGAAATGGATTCTGATGGGACCCTCAAGCTCTTAGGTTTTTACTATCTACTTTCTGTTTAATCACAAAGGTTTCTGATTACGAGAACGCTTTCTCCAGTCAAGATACAGCTTTCTGAAGCAGCATCAGGCAGACTCGAAGTGCGAACTCAAAGTACCAACAAAGTTTCTGTGGCTTCCTCCTTTCCACAACCAATTATTTTGTGTTTTGGCTTTATTAATGAAAAGCGACTAGGAGAAACGAACACTGTATTGCATGGGAGAAGATTCAATTTCCACAATTAAATACACTACAAGCCAGAGATGGGCCCCTGAGCAAGTCCTTTCAGCTTAACTCTTCCGTCTGTGAAATGGACATAATGAGCACGATTCCTTCTACATGCTACTTTGAATTATATGATAAAAGCTGCTGAATTTGTAATCTCCATAATAACTTCCAAAGTATCTGAGAACTCAGGGAGCACAGATATTTTTCGATTTACACTGACTCTTATCACTAGGTAGGTTTTGTCTCAGCATACACCAGAGAACACATGCAGAATACTTACGGCAGTAATCACTGCTCCTCCATTCTATACAAATATTAAATTTGTTGCACATCGCCACATAGGCAGCTAGTGAGACGCATGGATTTTGAATGTATGCAGTATCTTGAACCCAGATATCACAGAATATCTCAGGTGGAACCTAAGAATGAAAAAAATGAAAAACGTATTTTCATAGAGACTCTGGTATATAGTAAAAAGACTGACCTTTAAAATATCAGCCACAAACAGCAAAGTACAAAACTCTTGGCTGATGGTAAAAAAGAGATCACTAGCCTTTGTCGGTCTACAAAGAGAGCCTACTGGTATTTAAAAGTAAGGCTTCCTGAACATGAAAAAAAGAAGTGAGACATCCCTATATACAGCTTATACAAATTTTCCAACAGAAGACGCAATTACTCACTGCGCTTTGTTCTTCCTTGTTCTATGCTTTTGCCTGTTTTTAGCCTCCTGTTCATCAAACTCAATAACATACGAAAGTTGAAATGGTAAACGTACTCTTACGAGCACAAATAAATATTTTGTTTAAGTTTGCTATAAAGGGTGTGTTCTACATTCTCATCACTCTAAGCTGGAGCTCCTGCTCTCTCCAGCCTTTAAGAATTCAGGCCCTTATGTTATCTACTGTGATTTGGAATTTGTTAAATTACTGAACGTTTAAGTAAGAACTAAATACTAAAATTACTTTATTTTCATTTGCTTTACATCCTATCGATCCAATTGAATTTTCTGTGACCAATTTATAAATTAGATGCTATTACCAAGACTAATAGATTTATTAGGAATTTTGAAACTGTCAGCTGCTTGTTGCAACTCTCCTATCAACTGCTGCACTCTTCAATTCTTTTTGTCTTGCAACTGTAGATACAGAAAAGTATATATCTCTTTCCACAGATGTGGTTACATGTAGTTCCACATTAATTAAATTATCAAGTACACAAAAGTATATCAGAACTGCATCTCTCCCAAGATGTAAGCTTTCAAAATAGTTAACATACATAAGGATGACAGCTGCTGAAGGTCTGGTTCAACACCAGTCTTAAGCACTCTGAGCAGTCCATGACTGAACAATTAGTTTCCTGATGCCTGTCTTCTCCAACATACTTTAATGTGTCTGGCACTTGCCAGCTGTCTATAAATGTTGATGGAGCATCACTTTTGCTTAACACTGTCCTGTTGGGTAGCATCAGGTCATTTTCCAAGCTTCTATCACAAAAACCTATGTATTAATAGAAGGAAAAAGCAGGTTAATGCTGCACAGATCATGTTTATTCTGAAGTATGTTTTAAGTACCTTATTCAAAAAGTAAATTCCCTTAAGAAACTTATAATAAGTAAGGAACTTTCAAAAAATGTACACAACGTGACAGTGCCGTAAACTACAACAGATGTGGAAGGTCTGGTAGGATCAAAATACACAAACTGCACACAAATGACACAAAGTGAAAGTGAAGATACATCTGTGAATTGCACATGCATGAAACAAGATCTATCACATGTCAGAGAGGTTCAGAGATCCCAGCAATGGCATGCAACCTTCGCCACTCAGTTGCACGAGCACACACACACATATATATATCAAAAAAGAAATAAAAAGATAAAAGAAGGTTACAGAGTGCAATCATGCATAACAACAAATGGAAAATGTTATCAGAAAAGGCAATTCTCATTAAATGTCAAGATGCCTATCTGATACTATAATTCAAAAATGTAATACCCTCTTTTACTTATGCTTCTGGGCAGTGTTGTGCATCCATTTACTGGCTTAAGAGCTAACTTAAAAGTGTAACTTTTGTCATTTCCAGGCTAACATTTATATTAGCATGCAGCAGGAAGAAAGCAATCTTTTCTGTATTTGATTCACACGAGGTAACATCACATTTTGTTTTTGTTTAAATTAAGGTAGCTGACAACTTCAAAACATTATGGAACAAAGGAAGAATCTTAACACAGAGAAAGTGATTTGGTCAGTGCAGAACGTCCAAGTATTAAAACAGTATCTTACGGAAAATCCTTTAAGAGCCTGTAGTTAAACAAAAACAGAATGACAGATCAGTCTCCCATTCTTTCTTCCTTATCCCTATTACTGATATTTTTGTATTGGACTTCTAGAAAGCATTCTTCTGATGTTTCCACAGACTTGCACAGTAATTCTAAAGATATCTGTTCAATCATTATGGGTAGATTAGGTCTGTTTGAGCATTTTGCATTACGAGCAAGTCACTGACAATCAGGGAGAGTAATAATCATTCTGAGAGTAAAACAGCTTTTGAAGCTGTAAATATTAATGAACCAAAAATGTTTCTGCTTGAATATTTTGAGGTTGTGAGCCTATACAATACAAAGAGAAATCACTTAGCTTAAAGGGACTGCTACCATGTCTGACTTATCTTTTTCCACCTTTCTTGTACACTGACAAGATTTAACACAGCAAAACTAAAGTTTCACATTTGGCTTGGCTGGATCTGGCTGCACCTACAACACTGGTGCACTTGCACTCTGTTCCACTAGTGTTGCTACAGAGAAATCCGTGATCACTTATGACATCCCTCATCTCCCACATCAGCTCTTCACCAATTGCCATCTTTGCCTGATGCAGTCACTGTAAAATACATTGCTGTCAGGAAAAGACCCTTCCAAGGGATACTTGATGCTACAAAACTGCAATGCTGCCTTCATTTCTATGAAGCTGAGAAATTGGGATCTATGAATACTGCAGCCTAAAGACATTCTGAGAAAGCTCAAATACAAGAAGCAGACTAACACAGCAAGCACAAGAGCTCTGGATAGACTAATTTACCCTGAAAAGGTGCAAAACCAGCTCATTTAAAGCAGGCTCTGGTGAGTCCCAGTGGACAGCACTGTGCAGACAAATTTGTGCAGAGAATCCTAATTAGAGATGAATACTAGAAAAACACATCATATTCTCCAAAGAAGCTAGAGAGACATGTTGTCAACTTATTAATGAGCCATATATACCAGGAACACAATGTCTCTAATTCTCCTTATTAGAACAATCAAGTAGGTAAAGGTAAAAGAGACTTTCAAGAATAGCTTGAATCAGGCCTACTAAAAAAATATTATCTTTACGTTCTTGTTTCTGTTTGATCTAATTACAATAGCAATTAGGCACAAAGAATAAGGATGACGTTAAAAAAGACTGGAGCAATTACAGACAATAATCCAATTTCAAAATGGCAATAAATTTAAGCTCTCTTCCTTTACAAGAAGCACATTACTGTCTGCAGGACTTGGAACTCGACCGAGCTATCACCGGTATTTGATACTGAGCTACAGGCATTTGCCCTTTCTGAAACTGGCAAGATTTCCACTGTAATTATGAACTCTGTAACCTTGTTTTCCAGCTACAAATTACAGCAGATAAATTTACAGATTCAGGTGTCACAGGGAGGATTTAGAACAACAGAAAACATGCTCACAAAAGCTGCTGCTCTATTAGATTATTCAAGTTCATGGTTTTTAAAGAGAATGTAACTACATGAAGTGATTCAGCAGACTTGAGAGCATGCAGCATTAGGGTTATTTAACCCATTACAATTAGAAAAAATCCTCCTAAACTATTTCTTCTAACAGATAAACTAAAATAGGTTCTCTCAAGTTAACAGTTCCTGTGAATTCTGACCTTTAGATACTGAAAATAGCACATATCACTTCCTATCAGATGGATAGCAAACACTAAATCTGTAAATGACCTTATTTGACATTACAGATTTATGCTTGACTTGCTTGGGTTTGGTTACAGCAATCATGCTTGTGATTCAAACAGGCTACAGTTAAAAGCAAAACTGTCAGTAAAGAGTGATTACACCGATAGGCATCAAGATTTATGTCAACAACTAACAAAATCATTAATCATTTCATGTTAATAGTACCTAAATAATTTGCAGTGATCTACAACAACTCTTTTAAGCAACATCCAGCAAAAGATACAGTTAGGAAAATGTGCCACCCTAGAAAAGTATCTGAATGTCTTTAATTTTGCAGTTCTCCATACTTACCACATAGTCCCAAAGCTTTTGGTTCTCTGGTAGTACTGAACTCTATAATCATCACACCTGTGTTGTGAAACCACTGAATTTTGATTTTTGTTGGGGTCTCAACTGCATACTTGAAGCCTGAATCCTCTACTTTGTATCCATATTTTCTAACAGTAGGCCAAGCAAATCTTGAATTTACTGTTATCTAAAATACACACAGAGAAGATTTTAAATGTCAGGCACCAAACGCTGCAGAAGAAGAACTATGGCTGGATTTTCAACAGCTTAGGAATCTAACTCATAACTGATTTCAAAAGAAGTCAGGCTCATCTCCACAAAGATATCAAGGCATTAAAGGGACCAGTAGTCATTTTAAATGCCTTGCTTTGACTTACCTAATTGGCTGTCCTTTTATCATAATTTGACTCTGAATTTACAAGCAGTTTACTAAATTGCAAAGTCCTAACAATGAAATATATTTCTTATTGTGTCCTACTCTGATCTTCAATATACACATGAGAAGGCAGCTGATGATTCCAGAAGTAAGATGCTACCTAAATGGCAGAGGAAAATAAAGCCTCAAAATACTCACTTTTCTGCTTAAACGATTGATAATAATTTGGTTTGATACATAGGTTAAATTCAACATTGCCAGGCACAAGGAAGTTGAATTTGAATTATTCTGCAGAGAAAGCAAAAATATATTAGCCACAGTTATAATGTATAAAAATGTATACATCAGCTGTTTAATATTTTTAGTTACTGGGACATGAAGGATTGTTTGCACATATTTTAAAGAGGAGAAAGCTACTGATGACTGTACTTTCAAGTCCAGGCTATGAAGTTAATCTGGATAGCACTCTTGCAAAATATACAAACATAATATTATTGCATTCATGAACAGTGTTGCATCACCCGTTCTTTCTTTCATTTGGGAAAAGAAAAGATATGGGAGAATAGCTGTTTGGACACTGAAAAATAGGAACTACATACCCAAAAGGTGAGCAAAAATGGGACAGGGACTGATTAATTTATATGATAAATCTAAATCTTACAGAAGAAATGAATCAGAAATACATGCACACATATTGAGCTTCAAGGTCCCAAACAAAGGAAGAGTTAGCATTAATACAATAGAAAACAAAAATCTGAAAACGAGAAACAGATCTGCTTTCTCCTTTTGATCATATTGAGCTTCTAAAATTAACTTTCATAAGGTACTGTTCACGACCAGCTCTTGAGATGAACACTTATACAGACATCAGAATTGCCTAGCTTTCATAGAAAAAACTGGGATTAAAAGAACTTTGTAAATGCTCATGAGCAATTAACTCTTCACAACATAAAGCTGATCTCTATGTTATCCATTAGGCAGGATATTCTGTAATTGCTTCCCGTAGGGTTTCTCTCTTCCCTCTCTGAAACAGCAAATACTTGTCCCTGTCTGAAACTTGGAATGTACAAGGTGGTCTAATTTAGTCTAACAATACTACATTCTTTTAGGGCTCTCAAGATTGGTAATTCCAGTAAATTTTTCCATATGAAAATATAGAAAAGTGATGCATTGAAATACATTACTAGGCTGTGCTAGCCTTGAAACAAATTTAGTGTTGAATGAAAATAGGGCATTCAGGTGTGTTAATTCTCACTCTACAAGGTATAACCTGATGAAATGCAAAGAGAGTGAATGCAGCTTTGGAAAGTTCTTTCTAGTTCTGTGCAGTAAATTCAAGTAAACCTAGATACACAAAAAATACCACTCTGCACCAGTACTTTTTACATGATGGTACTCACAAAAGTGACTAATAAACATCACCTACTTAATCTCTCACAACATTACCTATTTTACACATAAAATAAGATAATATGGATCTGCCTCCCACCTTTCAGCTGCTTCAGAAGGAACTATACCCAACTCTTAAATGCTGAAAAATGCAAATACAGTTCATAGATATTGCATAGGAGTGAACAATTTACCACAATTACGTACTAGTATTATAACCTTTTATTGAGAAGGATGTACATTAGAGGAATATATATGTAACTCATTCCCAAGATACATCTTATTAGCAGTACTGAACATCCTTTGTTAGCTGATAAATGTTAATTACCATTCTACAGTCAAGGACGTGGATGGTTATAGTTTCATCTTCAGTTTGACTAACAACGTATGATGCTTCTTTGAATAAAGCCAAATGATTTCCATCATACGTTACAATGCTCAGATCAGAGAAAATTGTGCAACGACCTAAGGAAAAAGAATAAAATTGTATTCACTTATTTTAGAGTTTCTGTAAATATCACAGAATGTGAAGGTAAAGCAATGAACTATATAAGATGACTTCTTTGCTGTACAGTTTCAGATATTCAGCACATTTTTAGATGTATTTTATTGCTATTGCATCTCTGTAAATGGACAACATAGCCAAATCGTGCATAGTCATATGGGACAATCCACAGTACTCTGCTATCAGCTATTTTCCTACAATTCTTAGCAGCATAAATTTATAACTTTTGCAAACCTTAAACCAGCAAAAGCAGAGATAACAGTGGATCGTGCCAGATCCTTAGTTCCTCTCCTGTTTTGTTCCTAGGGAGGGAGATCTTGTTTCAAGTTATCTTCTTTCCAGTCTTACTGCTGTGTTTCAGAGACTAGAGTCCATAAATGGAAATTTGTGTTGCTTATCTCTGCACCCCTATTTTGCCATTATGGACTAAATTTAATTTTCTTTAAGGTTTGGATTTATCCTGCCTAATTCTACATAATTGGAAGGAGAGATTACAGTACAGCTATACTTCTAGACTCCATGAGTTGTTAACAATTAACTTCTCATCCTGAAGTAGATATAAGATATCCCATGAAATCCACTGGCTATATCCGCTGTGCCTCATCTGATTAAACAGAAGACTGATCTAAGTCAGACCTAGACAAGGCTGCTGATGATACCTGAAGGTAGTAAAGATATTTTTCCTACGTTAAAGGAGCATTTTTATTTCACTAAACTGGACACAGAACTAGAATTATAAATTGAATTAGGCAACAATCTGCACAATATGGATCTTTCTTTTCTTCACCATGGTTATAGGAGCATCAGTTCTTTGCCTTCTTACACATGCATTAAATAGTTACCCAAATTCACTTCAAGAGAACCGCATAATTAAGACTTACATGCACATTCCCACTTTGGGCAGCATTTGTCCCCATTTATTTGAGCAGCGTATCCTAAGACTCCACAGCTAGGTTGAGTTGCGTTGTATGGGCAGTTTTGCGACTTATTAACTTGAATCAGTTGTCCATCCAAGCAAATGTATTTTATGCACTCATTCTCTGTGATTGGCTAAGGTATATTTAAAAGACACAAGCGATATCACAATAACGCATAGTATTTGCTCAAAAAAGAGGTTCACATTCTTCAGGCACTGAATACTTATGAATCCCTATGACAACAATGGTTAAAGATTTAAGCAAAGAGCATCTTTGAAAATCTGACCCTTCTGCGGATAGTTTAAAATTCTGCCCTTATGTAAAGTACAGAACGTTTTTTTGTTTGTTTGTTTACTTTTAATTAAAAGAATTTGAGAAGAAAGTAACATGGATGCGTGAACAGGAAGGCTGCATGTCAAAAAAATACAAACTACGTGGACTACATGAAGCATTGCATCTTACAAAAAAAACACCAAACGTTCCTGTAACAGTCACACTCAGAAAACTGAGGTCCAAAACACAGTGAATTATAATCCTTATGAAAAGCATTATGCACAACTGAAGTTATTCAGACTCGCAGATGTAACTGTGAAAATAACAAACTGCCCTACTTAATGCAGATATTTTAAATCATAAAGATCAAAATATGTCTCACAAATAACGGCTTTATCATCATGTTAAAGTAACATACATTTATTCAAAACCAAACATCAATACTTACAACGTTACTCACCATACAAGTTTGGAGAGTTGCTGTTTCTGTAGGCACCATAGAAGGCTGTTGTGTGACTCCTGGCATGGTTTTAGCTGTTGCCAATCCATCAGAAATTGTTGTAGGCAAACCATAAAGTGGTTTGGTAGATAAATAGGCAAAGGAGGAAAATGATGGAGCTGTTGTATCATTTGGATGTTCAGATATCACTAAGAGTGAGCTCACTGAAGGTGTTTGTACCTCAGATGTTATTCCGTGTTTGGAAGTTTGAGTGGTCAATGATGAAGCTATAGAAGAAAAAGGTTTTGTTTCAGAGGATGAATGTATGGTGAATGGTATCAATACACTTACATTAGAAGGAGCTGCGGTTGTATTTGTGAAATATGGAGAATAAAATTTCTGAGGTACATCTGAAGTAATGGTAATACCTTGAGCATGGACAGGTTGGTCATCCAGCTCTTCTGATTTTTCTGTATCAGGAAACATAAGTTCTTTTGGTTTTGAAGTAACAGAAGCATAGGTGGGTTTCACCAAGGTTGTGATGGACTTTGTTACAGTTTCTGTTTTGTCTGAAGTTGCTGATGGAGCAGTAATGCTTTCCCCTGTACCTCTTATTGTTGAAGAGGCTGAAGCTACATGTGGCGAATGGGCTGTAGCTGAAAGCACTGTAGTTGCTAGAGAAGTGGAACTGTAGGCAGCAGCTGAAAGCGTGACTTGCTTTGGCAACACAGCAGTTTTCTCTGTAGTAGTTTTAACCATCAACATGGATGCTGTTGAAATCATAGGTGTTAAAGAGGCACCTATGGGTGGCTCACTTTCCATTGTGATAGGAATTTCTGCTGTTTCAGGTAATAAAACAGGTGAAGCTGTAGTTGTTTCAGGTGTTTGACTTGAAACGAGTGATTCAGTAACTGGGGCCTGCCATGTAGATTTTAGACCAGTATCTGCCTTCTGTGTGGAAAAAGAAGGAAAGGAATCTTTTTCAATGGTTGCTAAAGAAGAGGAAGTTGCAAATAATTCTGGTGAGGAAGGGAGAATACTGGTTCCAAAAGTAAAGTCAGCTGTTTTTCTAGCTGGGACTGTAGACTGCAAAACAGTAGTTCTTGGTACATAGAGCTGTGTAACTGTAATAGGTAATATATTTGAATGAATACCTTCAGATAGTGAGGTAGTTAAGGAGGATGAGAAAGTTGATTCTACTGTAGTAGCTTCAGTTGTGCTTAATAGAATTTGTGGCTTATCAGTGGATTTTGTTAGAGTTTCTTTAGGATGCTGGTAAATTGAGATACTGCTTTGGCTTGTCAAGGAAGGCTTAGAAGGCTGATGAACAAGTTCCATTGCCGTCTCAGTAGAAAGATGTGGTACAGTCACAACCTTTGTGGTCTGACCTAGAACTTTATCTCCTGAAGACAGAGTAAAAGGTGTCTGAGCTGTAGCAGTGGTAGGTTCTACTATAACTGTTATA
This sequence comes from Aquila spilogaster, assembly GCA_024606505.1. Classification (NCBI taxonomy): domain Eukaryota; kingdom Metazoa; phylum Chordata; class Aves; order Accipitriformes; family Accipitridae; genus Aquila; species Aquila spilogaster. Next base: position 39,019 of record JANHGO010007667.1, read on the forward strand.
CTTTCAACTGTAGACTTTGATGGTGTAGGAACTGTTTTAGTTTCTACTACTGGATATTCTGGTGTGGTTGTTACTCTCAGTATCGTTTGTGTTAAAGAAGGTGAAGAAACTGACTGATCTTCCAGATGCTGAGAGGTAGAGAAAGCGTGGGAAGACTTTGTTACTGGAAGTACAGCAGGGGATGTATGCACAGGACTGAGAGCTGTCACTGATGCTTCTTTTCCATATACGGACAGTGAAGGAAGAGAAATATTTAAAGAGATTAGAGAGCTTGATGGTGACAAAGGGAAAACAGATGCCTTTGTACTGGAGATGCTAGTAATTCTTTCCTCTTCTGATTCATCAGGCTGTGTTGGTAACGACGTGATTTTAGATGCATTAAGGACAGTATGTGGAGACCCACTGAAGGACATTGTTTGAGCTGATTCTTTCTTTATAGATATGGAAGAAACCGTAGCAGTTTCTTTTGATGAGATAAAGGTTTTCATTGCTGATGTGGCAATGCTACCCGAATACGCTGAAGTGCTTTTCTTCACTGTACTTAAAACCATAGGTGACTTGTAATCAGTAAACATTTTTCCAGTTGATTTTGCTCCTAATTCAAAAGGTGATGCCATTTTAGAAGTTACCTCAACAGAGAAAGGTGGCACTCCAGTAGTTTCAGGGAAAACAGAGTATTTAGTATATAAGGTAGTCAAGAACCCCGTTGAATTTAGAACTATGTATGATGGATACGCTGTAGTTGACGCAGTTTTAAATGTTTTTTTTAATTCAGCTAAAGCTGGAGAAGCAGGAGTAGGAACCGACACTGAAGGTCTTTCTGAAGAAATACCAATGGGTTTTTCAATTGTAGAACGAGGATGCAGTGAATATGGAATGAAATGGGAGCTAGATATATGTTCCACATGAGATGTTGTTTTGGGAGTTTCTTTTTCTTGAGTTGTAAATGGTAACAAAGTTGTTTCTAGTGATCTCTCTGGAGTTTGCAGAGTTGTCGTCCCTGGAGCTAGAATTGTAGTGAAAGGTATCCCCACAGTATCTGTGAGGTGATGAACCTTTTCAAGAGAAGGTTCTGTAATTGCCTTTCCTAATGATACAGGCAGTGTGGATGCTGGTGAAAATATAGTCTTAGTGCTTTGTTCAGTTAAAACTGCTGCTTTTGTTGTTTTTGAAGACACTGGTTTTAGCAAAGACAAAGTAGTGATCACAGGAGAAAATGATGTTTCTGTAACATTAACTACTGTGGTAGAAGACTGTTCTATGCTTTTTATCATTTCTGAAGTTGATGTTAAGTTTGCTGATGATGTATATGAAGGCAAACCCAGAGTAGATAATGTGGAATACTGGGGCTGATACGCAGTAGTTTTTTCTGTTCTTGATTCGAATGAAGAAGGTGTAAGTGTTGTAAGTCCTTCTAGTTTTACTTGTGCTTCTTTTGTGGGAAGTGTGATTGTGGTTACTTCTGATATTTCCATTATTTTAGTTTTGACTGGCAATTCTGTTGTTTTAAATGTAATTGGTGGCCCAGTAAAACTAAGAGTAGAAATTGGTTTGCCTTCTAATGCTGGGCTTCTAGTCACTGCGTATGTAGCAGTTATTATCAGAGGTTCTGTAGCCCTCAAAAGCTTAGTGGAACCACTACTGATCACTTGTATTTTTGTAGAGGTTTCTGAAGTGACAGGAGATGGAGACAGAGAAACGTCAACAAGGGAAGACAAGCTTACATTAGATTTTGCTGTCCCAGGCATTGCTGTAGTTGTTCTCTCAGCTGATGTCATTACTCTTGGCTGTGAAGTAACATATGATAAAGTTACAGCTGGAAGCGTTCTATTAGATGTTATAGCTGAAAATTTAGTTTTTTCTGTAGCTGCAGTGAGTTTCAGTTTTGGAGCAAGTGTTGTTTCCATGTCCTTTGCTTCAGGTAAGGGAAATGAAGTTATCACTTCACTGATGGCTGCCAAAGTTGTACTAAATGTTAAGTGGGAAACTGCTGATGTTTGAATGCTGGGTGGCAAAGGTAAAGTGCCATCTGCAGGTTCAATGCCTGAAATCAAACAAATAAGTGAGAGTCTGACATTCATAGATAAATTACAGGCAAAGTTAGTGAAGGTAGAAAGAGTACATAACAATTCATATAGCTCTGATCTCTTCAACTGCCTTTAAGCTTCTAAAATTCAGAGATAAACTCAAAAATTAATTCAGTAATTTGCATCGCATTTCGTGTTACTGAAATATTTTATGAAGAAAGAATATCTAATCATAAAATAGCTTAGATTTTTGAAGAGTTAAACTAGTTTAATTAAATTGCATGTTCAGTGAAATCTCAAGATTTGCATAACTAAGGTCAGAGTTATACCAATTTAAGCATCCATATTTAAAGGTTTGACTAAAATATCACCTCAGACATTAATAAGCTAAATACATGATACATAATATACAGAAATTTTCAAACATACAGTCTTCAAAATACACGCATCTTTGAGTGACTTCGTCCAGCAACATATTGAGAGGACATGCAGGGATGCACCCTTCAACTCTAAAAGAAAAACAATCTCAATTAGGTTAACAGTATCTTCTGGATCAAGTAATGAATTTTAGGCAAACACTGTTCACTTGTAAAGTCTTTTTACTAGACATCCTTGCTCTATCTGAATCTCATCACCTCAGTGTACTCCTTCAAAATGTCACTGATAGGGCTTACATTCTCACAGATCAAAGCTAAAGCATGAACTCCGCAATTAGTCTGTGAAATTAAAGTTTACATTGTAAGCACTATTACTTAAGAAATGCCCAACCTTTTTTGCACACCAAAGTCCAAATGTCACTTCTACAAGATTTAGTACAACTTTCAGTCCTGCTGAAAAGTACAGTGCACAGAGTACTCAAAGGGAAAAGGCAAGGAGAGATGTGGCTGTTGCAACGCCATATTTGAGCATGGTGAGACACTGGAACACGTTGCCCAGAATAGCTGTGGATTTTCCATCCCTTGAAGCATCCAAGGCCAGTGGAGGGGCTTTAGGCCACCTGATTTAGTAGGAATTATCCCTTCCTATGGTAGGGGAGTTGAAGCTAGGTGATCTTTACAGTCCCTTCCAATCCAAACCATTCTGTGATTCTACCCTAACAAAAACATAGGGGTGCAACTATCTGAAACAGAGTTAACATTGCTTCTTTTTATCAATACACTCTAATTCTCTCCAGTTTCAAAGTTACAAATACTTATAAGTACTGTCAGAGTCTGTAACTACAACTGGTGTCTATAAACTTCACTTTCATGTAGCTGCTACAGCAGTTTCAATTCTTTCCTCTTTTGCTCATCTTACAAATTAACACAGTTCTTCTGTACTGACCCTATATCTGGTCACTCATATGCATATTATGCCATACATTACCCAAATTACATGATTTTACATTTACAACAACTTACTTTGGTAACATCTGACAGTTTTTTCCCAAAGGATCCCTGCACGTTTTGAAACAAGGGCTTGCACAGGCATCATAATGCCATTCACATGCAGAACGTGACAGAAATTTTACATCTGTAAAACAACCAAAATCTGTTAATCTCATTTGCTTCTAGAAACACACACATATGTATCACTAAGAAGGACAGCTGAAGTTCACTGCAGCTCTAGAACACTCAGTTTCTACCAGCATTCTTCACAAACAAAATTAGTAGCAGCATTTTCCAAACTGTGAAGGTCTTTTTAAAACAGTTTACTTCTATGCACAGTACAGTGCAGAGTGTTTGCAGCTATAAAACATGCCACTGAATTATTCACATTTACTACATGTTACAATCACCTAAATAAAGCCAACTAAGTCAGAGCTGCTGTTCTTATGTTTTAAAAACTATGTCAACAATCAACCTGTCTTTGGGTTACTCAAACAAGATGAAAAATTAAGATACAGACTCTTAATTATTGCTGTTACAATCAAAATTGAAAGCACCAGTGTCACACCAACGCACTTTCTAACACTGTATCATAAAAGTGTCGTGTAAAATCAGCTGATAGAAGGGTACAGAACTTGTATGATGCAACTGCATTTTAAAAACCAAAGCAAACAAATAACAAACCAAATAAAATAATCTGGTATGAGGCCAATTTAGGCTCTTCACAACATCTCTTAACAGTTCATCTTTTCAGAAGCAGAATAAGGTAGAATTTCAGATTCAAAATGATTTGAGGTTTGAATTGTTTTCTTGAAACGCCTAACAGCTCCTACAGTGATCAAAGCAACTCAGATGTGATCAGATACATAGTTTTGAAAAGATGAAAACATATTTTCCCAAACAAAACACTTAAGACAAATCTAAACACTACGGCAAATTTAAAAAAAATAACAGGAACAAAGAAAAAACACAAAACCTGCCAAAATCACATGCAGCTACCCAACCTGCCTTCAGAATATCTAAGCAGGCAGATAGTATTTATTGAAGGGCTTCAAACCCAGGAAACTGAAACTCAAAGTGCAAGTTCAGATAGAGGAAGAGTTAAACATCAAAGTCAAACTAAATGGAAGTAAACATCAGCTAGAGTTCTAATGCTTATTAATTTATTCAGAATGAATGTAAAGATGAAAAATAAATGGACTCAGTTATAGATCACATATAAAACCTCAGAGAAGCAAATTCTCAGTAGTCATATGGATAACATACATGGGTGTATACACTTGCATGTTCAAATGCATTATCATGTTTTCTTTTTCACTACAACCCTGTTCCATCTGTGCGCAGAATGCTTCCCATATCAATGTTAGATGCACAGCCAAGAGGCTCTTCCAAGTCTGTGTGACTTACACAGTCCATCTGGATTTTGGTACCTGAACTACAACAATTCACTACAGCTCCCTCCTGCAGCAGCCAAGGCAAGGCAGTGACAGTTCCCTTATGTCTATACATAGAGAAGACCACCACCATGATATATGACAGTAGTAAGCCTGATTTTAGACCTGTGTGGTTAAGAGTCTATGAAGACTAACTGCACTTGAACAATGTTTATATTAATGACCAGAAAGAAAATGATTACTGCTTACAAAGAGTTTCCACTTTTGGTCTGAAGTCTTTTTGCTTTTAAGTTTTGCGGATCTTTATTAACGGAGAGACATTAGCTCTTTTACACCTTCCTGAAGACAATCATCGTTTCCTGAAGATCCTAAGAAATTGCTTTTTCCTGCAAATGTAGGCCATCTGCACTCACGGGTATCTACTTCTCTGCCATTATTAACCACAAATATCCCCTCCTTAATAAAAAGAATTCTCTTAAAACTAAAGTATATCTCAAACTCGGCCACCTACATCTTTCTTGTAGTCAAAGAGTGTGTACAGAGAGTGTGTATGTTGCCACCTAGTGTTATCCTTTCAACAGGGGCGTTCTATCCAAGGATGCAAATTGTCACCATTTTTGAAAACATGATTTTAATGACAGTAACAAATGCATTTATATAATTACGTCCCTATATAAAACTAAGTACACTTCACTGAATTAATCTTTGAGCCCTTCCAGTGAAACTAATTTAATTTACATATATTTAATGGAGGAAGGGAATTATTCCTGTACATTTTGCTGACAGATTAGTATAGAGTTTTGCATTAACTAACAGGTCAAGGTGAAAAGGTTTAATGACAAATGAAGAGTATATATGACAAAAAGACAACGTATCCAAGATTTACTGGAACAGGTGATCACCACCCTGATATGGACTGGCAATCGCAGAATATTCTAGTGCAACCTAGGAAATCTCATTCAGACTACCCTAAGTACAGAGACAGACCCATAACTTCTAACTCACACCATAAACCTCACCACTAATAGTAAAAAAGAAGTTTCAAACAAGAAAGGCATAAAAAAGGCTTTGTAGAGAACATACATAAACCTGATGAAGAATGTCAGTTTCTCAATTTAGCAGAAGTGATCTTGAATTAACATTTGTAAGTGTGGAATTGACATACTAATTATTCTCCAAATGAGCTTAGGCTTGTATGAAATGATTGCCACATTTCCCTCAAGCGTTCCTGCAGATAAAGTTCATGGAGTTTGCAGGCGTTGCATGCCTTGGAAGGAAATAGAGAGAACTTGCACATGATTTGTTGTTCATCAACACCACTTTCTGTAAAGAACTAACATAACCATGCTTTTCTGCAAATTTTATCTCTGTGTCTGCAGAACAAAGGATAGATGACAGGTGAAATCAGGAATCTTGTCGTAAAAACTGTTTTCAAAGGAGAGCTGTAGATGGACATTTAATTTTCTAGTCTGTAGCTGCAAAGGAATTGAAAATGACATGCCAAGTTGTATTTGCTTTTTTTCTTGTAGTGTGTAAATTGCATAAAAGAACAACCCAGATCACCACAGCAAGATTTGAATATATTCCATAGATTGGTTTCCAGTGTCCCAAAAGTTTTCAGTACATCTCAGTAAATCCACCAGATATAGTGAAATACATGCATTAGTATCAATTACGAGAAAATGTCTTTACAGTATTATGCAAATTTCAGTTTAATCATTCACCACATTTTAACTTTCACCGTTGACAGCATCACTTCTGAAATCCCTAAGCAGCTCAAGGACCAAGCTGATGAACTGTGCTAGCCACCATAAAAATAATGAAAATAAAACAAAATGATAGATGATAGCTCCTGCTTGAAAAGTTTACACTAAATGGAGACTTGGCAGAAAATGAAGGGGAATTTAAACAGGCACAGAACCTTGTTCTGAACTACAATGAATTCAAGACCAAGCCAAAAGAATTAATGAAGTATTTCTAAACCTAGTTAACATAATAGATATTTTTGCCTCTTTCACTACCTTTGCATATAAACTATGGTCTTAATACACACAATCATTAGGGCAAAGGGAAAAATGACAAAAGATAATGCCCTAAAGCCATTTAAACCTCCCTCTCCCTAGATTGAGGGAAATACACCTTTCTCTCTCTCTCTCATTGATTTTAGACATTAACTTTCATGCCAGTCAGACCTATAGTACTGCTATTCTAATTACAGAAAATACTGTAAGCTCAGTAACTGTGGATTTCAGTGTAATGGCATGATGGCTTTATGCTACCCAGGAAGATAATCAGCCACCTCCAACACATGCTTCCCATTTTTATAATACTTAAATTCTCCCACCAGCAAACAGTAATAGGAGCTTACTGTACTGTGTGTACAGTTCCCTCACAACAAAAGAATGATACACAGTTTACAGATAATGAGTCAAGGTTCTTATATCGGGCATATGCTCCTCCAAAAGGATTTGTCATGTCATTTGGAAATGACCATGTGCATCCCAGTGAAGTCTGTCAGCATTTGTCTTCTACTTGGTGACACAGCAAATCCTTAACAAAAGGGTAAAGTATACCTTGGATGGCAATCATTCCACTCAGTATGCCTGCATTTATTTTGTCTAACAGGAGCTAAACATATAAACATGTTACTATACTACAGAGAGCTTTTATATCAATAGAAGTATACACTTCACTGAAGACAATATATTAAAATACTTCCCAAGCCTATATGTAATTTTCTCACTTCCTCGGGCATCAGAGAAACATTTAGAATCTTCATTCAAATCTCAGATCTGTGGTAACAACAACAGCTACTACTATCTAAGGAAGAATTTTAGTTTTCATAACAGCACAGTCTGCTAGTGATGTTGAGTTACAACAACCCTGGCCTTGTTTGTGTGTGTTTTGACAATTCCTACTAGTTCACAAGTCCATCCTGCCATTTTTTATATTGACTTGTACCCACAAGGACAGCATTTGCCGCAGTCAGAACTTCGATACATTTACGATTCCTGCTACGCTCAAAAAATTCCAATTTACTTTAAAAAAGGGGGGGGAAGAAGGGGGGGAATAAAATTAGGACTATAAAGGTTGTATTCAGAATAAGTTTAAAACATGGGAAAAAATATTTAAACTTTCATTCTCATCTGATACTTTTTTTTGTTTTTCTCAAAAGATTTCAAATAATTCTGAAGGAAGAAAATCTGATTCAGAGTTACCTCTATTTATAACAGCAGCAGCAAAACTCTGCTTAGTAACTCAGATTGCCTATCTCCTCAGCTACAAGTTTAGAAACATGAAATCCTATCTAGCCACTTAACACATACAAACTACCAAACCACACATGACTTTCAAGTTTCTGCAATGAGAAATGTAAGGAAATATGGAAAAGAAGGAACTCTGTGCCTAGCAAAAACATAATTGAAAGCAAAATATAATTAACTACTTCTCAAATACTTATGCTTTAGTTTACTAGTGTACTGCTAGATGAATATAATCCTGCTAACGTAATTATCTCCTCCTGTTTACTCACTCAAAAGCCAGGAGATGAAATGTTTGTGTTTGTGGTATAACTAAGAAAGATGTTACAATTCCATGGGAACCTCAGTTCAATTCCAAGAGCTACTAAGAAGATGTGTTAATGGACATACCTGGAATTTGCAGGTACAACAACAGTTGCTCAGCATTATCCAGTACCAAGACCAGGTCATGATCTTCGGGACTGGCAAAGCATTTGAGCTCAAGCTAAACTTAAAAGTAATTCATTGTAATTAAAACAGGATATGTAAAAATAATAATAATACTATTAATGGAAATGGGTAAGAGTAAGTTGCCTAGCTTAACTTCAACTATGTTATATATAAACCCGACTTAAGATGGAAGAAGATGGAAGACGCTTTTGTTAAAAATATATATTTTCCTTTCCAGTTTTGCACCATTTTTGAATATTTCAGTTAAGATACAAATAAGAAGAACCAGCATGTCCTGTATCAAGCACAAACACTGATAGATACTTCGGTGTGCAGTGTGCATATATCAACCTACAACTCGAGATTTTAATTTTTGCTGAAAATTCTGAGACAGGCCTTCATTTACAGCAACTTAGTAACATTAGCTATGTGCTTTAGAAACTAAGAACTTTGCCACAGAATCTATATAGAGCAAGCCACATTTTTATAATATTAACCCACAGTGATATTAAAATATAAAGTACGTTATCATTCTATGAATGGTAAAAGTCAACTAGTTTGAACATATGATTAAAATAAGGTAAGGAAACTGCAGGTATGTGCATTAAAAAAAATCAATTTCCTACTTCCTCCTAACTTCCTCTAACTAATGATTTCAAATGTGAGTTGACAGCTCTTACATGATGCTTCCGTCTGTTCTTCTGGTATGACAAGTGCATTCTTTCAACTGAATACATAATAATCCATTGGTGGGGAGAAAAATGCTGAATAGAATGTAAAATGCATTTTCTTGTGAACACACATACTCTGGATAGTCAAATTGAGTTATCAACTCAAACTCTCAAATGTTTGTGGGAAGAAGAGGGCAAAGAAATCTAATTACAATGAAAACAACTCGATTTAAAAACTGAAGCGACTATATCTGGTATATATCCAGTTTTAGCCCATCCTATCTGCGTAATTTATAGTCAAGGTATCTGAATGTGATAATAGTTATTGCTATGAAACTGAAAGAAGTGACTCGTCAGCTGACTTCCAACAACCACATATCTATTGCTGTGATGATCAGGTCATTTAAAATTCTTCCTTTTGAATGTGCGTCACAGAGCATGAAGAAGTCTCATGAGGAACTTTCTGGCCAAGGGGATTTACTGGGCCTATTATTCTGCTCCCGATATTTATCTTCTGATTCCAGAGGAATAGCTGTTCCCAGTTCAAGAGTTTCTGATCTAATATGCAAAGCATTTATAACAGTCAGCAGGAAACCCAATATGCTTTTGCCTGTGCACTCTGGAGCTGGTGTAACTTTTCCATTAACTAAAACAAATGCTGCTGTATTTTTAGACCATGTAATTACCCTACATCAGCAGGCTGGGCCTTGTGAACGTACACTGGAGAAAGATTCAAGCCCTGTGTTTCTCTGCTTATAAAATTCTGAAACCCAAGCCCTCGGATGTGGTGATTAATGAAATGCCTCTTGATCATTTGATCTGATCCCACTTGCTGAGGTGAATTGTTTTAGTTTTCCACCGGCATAGATTGGATTTTTTGCTATAATGACTGAACAGTAAAGACTTCACACTTGGAAAGATATAGCACTCTGCGTTAATGGATGACCACTGAGAATTGGAACACGTTATAAACTTCTTCATTCCTGTCTCAAAGATAAAAGACTAAAAGAGATATTTTTGTTATGTCCAAAAAAAGTTCTTTGCTTTAAATGCTGTACAAAAGTCCTGCTCACAGCCTCAGCTCTGTAACTCTGTTCAAAAACCTCAACTGCTCTGCAATTACAAGCATTTGTCAACAGACGACAGGCATTTGGCAATGACAAAATCTGTCATTTTTTCAGAAGTTGGAGTGTGCCAGTCAACAGCTGCATTAGGCTGCCATCATAATGCACCACAAAACACCGGCAGATTCACAATGCTACCATTAACACTTTAATTCAATGTTTTGATAACAAGAAGCTCCACAAGGCATACAGTTGGCCTCTTCTGTCACAGAAGTCAGTGCTTGCTTCAGATTTGCCTATGCCAAGAGATTCAAAATGATCACTATAAAACACAGCCAGGCAATGCTTCATTTGTTAAAGTATTTCATTTTTGTTCTTTTTTTTTTCTAGAACAGTTTTGATTTCAGAGAATGAAGAACTGATTTAAGAAAATTGTATTACCAGTAACACCTTTAAAATACTTCTGCTATGCCAACAAATTAGTTACCATCACATTTAAAGTTGCAGCAAAATGAAAAGTGTTAGAACATAAAAATAATAGTTGTGATGATTCGAGAATTTTACATACCACATAAAGGCCTGTGGATCCAGCATTTAGTAGTTGATATTGAGGTTCGTAAATAAAGTCATATAGATACATTAGAAATATCTGATGCATCAACCCAAACTGATATCAAAGCAAGTGATAGTTTCATGAATAATCCGCTGTTTTGGCTTTACAGGCCAGCATAACTTCTTGTATCTCACTCTTGATCTTTAACACCATCTTCACTTCAGGACATGGTTCTCTAGAGTTTAAGAGTATGTTTTTTCCTTACTAATCTAAAAATGGCAGAGTTTGATCTATTATGGACTCCTAAACGTATGGTGTTAGTCACCAGTTCTTACTGGAGCAACTTCCGGATCCAGCTCCAACAAAGGGAGCTAAGAAGGTTGCCTACATTTCTGAACTTTATACTTCAGTGGAATGTGACTACTGTTATAGGAATGGAAATCTCTCTAGAAGGTAGAAACAAACAGTCTCACAGCAATCTCCATTGCATATTCTGGAGCTGCAGAAGTCCAATAAACTTCAGAGAAACAAACAACTAGATCCACAAGAAGAGGCCTCTATTTCCACTGCAGTTGAAATGCTAGTGGGTAATATCTGAAATGGCAGAGCTTTGGTGAGTGGGTACATGGATAAAGGTAAAGTTGGTATTCAGAGGAAATGCAAGATTTGAGGAATGTAATCTACAAGCAGTCTTTCTCACTGGATGGCATGAGCTCTAAGGCCACAAAGTTTACAATAAGAACTTACAGTACTGAAAACTCTTTCAGTGACAATCAGAGGAAAAGAAGGAGAAAACATCATGCACAGACCTTACCTTTTAGACAAGTGTTCAGTTCTCTATTCTGTTTGTAAATTCACTATTCATCTGAATAAATTTTCTATTCCTCAAGAATTTCCTCACGAACCACAAAATAAGTATGGCCCAGAAACTTCATACTCATCTATGAATATCCAAAACCATTGGCAAATACAGTGAAGCCGTGGATATTTAATGGCTTGTGACAAGAAAACAGGATCACATCCATACTACAGAGCTCAAAGAAGGTTTTGAGGAAACATTGCAAACAGATTAACAACAGCTCCCAGTTATGCTGGGGAAAAGTGAGTAATTTCATCACCTCTGAAAATACCAACAGTACTTGGCTCATATTTCCATAGGGAGCAAACCGCTGTTAATAAAATATAAATTTAATTACCTACCTACAAGTTTTAAAAGTATTGACAGTCTGAACTCCTCTGAATGATGGTACTTCAAAAGCTCAACTGAAGACACCGAAATGTGGATGAAGTATCCTGGTTTCGCAAATGACTCAAAGGAACTATATCCTGAAAGCCACGTATTCTTGTGCATAACAAACGTTGATTTGTTGTGAAACTCCTCACTTCTTTCCCATTTAGAAAGAACAAGGCTATTATTGGAGGACAACTGAAGAAAATAATTAGGTCTCTCAGCTGCTTCAAATGAAACCAAGTTGGAATCTGAAAAACACAGAAGACTCATTTATGTGCTTTAATAAGCAAAAACTCATTCAAATGTAACATTACTGGTATCAGTAGCATGAGCAATGAAAACAGCATTGTTATCAATGAAAATAGTCTGAATTTTAAGGAAACATTCTATATATGTATTTCAGATTCCTAGATTGATGAATATTTATTTTTCTAAATTCACTACAGATTACAAAATATTCTTTTTGTAGTGTTTGCAATCAGAAGTATATAGCTCAAGAGCTCAGCCTTGCAATAAAAATAAATTAAAAAATGGTGTTTTGCATTCAGCTTACAACTTTGTGTCCACATCTCTAAGCAGCCAGCTCTCTAGCCTTTCCCCCAACAAATTTAACAGCAAAGTCTGTTTTCTGGCAAATGTACCCACACGTGACACCTTACCCTTACTGTTGATTTCAAGCAAGCCCCTGTACTGTCAATTGCAAGAGTGGCAGATTTTCAGCCTGTTACAGGCATCTGTTATTCACAGAATTACTTCATTCTGTTTTGCGGTGAATTCTACTCTTCTGCTGAAAGCAGCCATTAAACTATTGTAAAATCAACTAACCCGCCAGGCCCAGATAGCATTTCTTGGAAAAAAAGTAAAAAATAAAGAGGCACAGAAAACAAATGATCTGTATTAAACAGATACTTTACAATGCTCTCATACAACACTTCGGGAAGAGTTGATTGTTTTCTGAGCATAAAAACTACGACTTATTGAAAAACATAGAAGTATCTTTTTAATAGCTGTCTGTAAATGATTGGAAAGTAATGAGACAGTCACCATAATTTATAGATTTGTAGATGCAAAACTTTCCATTGGCTGTGATTTGCCTTTAACTGATGAAATCCATCCATTTTGGGGAAGGTGAAAAAACAACCAAGAACACATAATAAGTATGAAAAATACAAAAATCACTGCATTGATTTTACAAACTCCTCTATGTCCAAAAAATGAAATTCCATTCTCCTACTTTGGACTATAAGGCACAAAATCCACTTGCTGAGCTCCATTTTGAAGGAGAGATTTTATATCAGTAGAACAGTGGGAGTGACCTTCACTTTCCAAACCTAAAACAAATAACAGTGTACAAGTGTCTCAAAACTATGACTAGTAAAAGCAATCTGGCCCTGGATACTCTATTACATGAGCTCCTGTGTCAGTAATACAGACAACAGTTAATCAAATGCTTGCTTTTTTAACTGACTTACATTCATTTTTTTCTGATTACACAAAAGACAGCCACACTCAGACTGTCCAAACTCCTGATAAAATTTTATTGAGGCTTGAGTGCTCCGGGGGCAGTAAAATTGGGTATGCAGACTACTATGACATTTAATCATTGTCAGAAAGTGCTGAATATATTCTTGTAAGCCTTTTATACCTGTCTGAAGGTGTGCAAGATTTATTTTGTCTGCTGAGTAAACAAGGTTCATTCACCGAGAAACCTAATTCAGGACATGAAAGTAGACAAATTCATAGCACATATCTTTAGCTCGGGTTAGAGCCAATGGCCATCTCTGTACATGACAGCAGACAGTAAGTGATGGTGACTAAGTGAGTTAGTGAATCAGAGAGCACTTTTCTTATCTCTCCCATTACTTTCCACGTCCCAGTTCTGCCAGAGAAAAAGTGAAGGGGGCAATACATATGAGGCACTGGCTACAATACTGATTTTGATGCTTGTGAAAGTTGTAGTTAGGGAGGGATTGTCGTTTATCAACTAAATGTCTCTGTTAGTAAAGCTAAAATCATGTAATTAAAACTAGTCAAATGGACATTTTAGCAGACATTTAGGTACAGAATCAGATAAAAGATTTTTTTTTTTTTAACCCAGGTGTATACTTAGATGTAAGGCAAGTATTAAAGGATGAGAACATGCTTTGGCTTAAACCTCTGTGTTACAATCACTTTACCATGTGCTCTGGGTTTATAAAGTCCTGAAGTAAGCATAAAGCTCACTACATGTCCAGGAACAATATCATCTTCTCTCACTGGGAAAACAAAACCATCCACCGGTTTTGCTGCCATTACAAATTGTCCATTGATGTAGCTGAGAAGTTTGTATGGGCCCTTTCCCAGAGCTGTTGAGAAAAAAAGTCAGAATTACCTTTCATGTCAAGTGTCACAAGTGCTTGAGTCCTAAACATGATGATTTAGCATATAGAGAGAAACCACAGCTGAAAACTCCAGGTGCCATTTGTTAAACTGTAATAACAAAATAAAACCACACTCTTTTGGAAAGCATTTGCTCTCAAAACTGTTAAAATTTCCTAGCTTCAATTCTAGACACTCACCATCAGCTTTTCCTTTTCCTTATTCTTGTTCACTTCAGTTTCTAAGTTAACTGAGTGCTCAGTTATTTGCTTCAGAAATAAACAGTGTTTTAACAGATTATCCTGGGACATAAATTGTTTATTTGTATGTTTCTACCACTTCTTACAGCTACTTAGAACCAATTATGTTAGTGTCTATAATGTAAGGCATTTTGCAAGAAACAACTTGTTGTAATCAAGTATCAAATGACTCTTTGAAGGGTGTAGATATAAATATAGTACTGTGAAGCATGACAAGAAGAAATCGACATCACTAGAAAAGGAAAGGACAAACCTTACCTATAAGTAAAAAAGCCAAAAGTGCAAAATAATTTCACAAAAAGTTACACTCCTTCAGTTAGTTCAAAGTTCACAGTATTTTGAGATTACTTTTATAAACTCCTCTGTTAAAAAACCATGCCTGAGCAATTTATCTTGCTACTATTCTACCCAGAAATGGGCGCATGGCAAGCATCTATTTAAAACAGAACTCTTTCAGAACTTCTCAGCTGATAACTGCTGCTAAGACCACTGACCCTCAAAATTTGTTCAAACGGGTTAGAAATAGGAACAGCACCCTGAAGCTTCCTCTCATGTTCTGTCCCTCCCAGGTAGTAAAAATTAGTAAGACTTTAAAAATTCTGAGAAGGCTACAGATGGAATGAACACATGGCCCATTAGGACACAAGTTTTACCTTCAGTACAAGGGGCTGAGAAGCATTTTTAAAATGACTTAAAGCATCTATTATTCTAGAAAGGTTATCACACGCATAGATTTTAGGTCCCTGTCCCATTCAAAACTGGAGAAACTAAAGCAATCAGAGAGTGCCCCGTTATCAAAGTGAACCAGGCTGAAGTGAACTACTTCAGTCTGAATTCATGACAAAGTTACATAGACAAAACCTCTCTGCTCTAAGACAGTTTAACCCTTCTGTCCACAAAACTAAGCAAGGCAACGCTAATACATTTCAGGTAGAAAAGAAAATATTTAGCACAGAGAAAGCTTTTTTTCCCCCCTCACTGGCAACTGTGGAACATCCTATGGTGAATACTGATGAGCTGGATTAGCAAACAGCAGGAAGGTAACAAGCGTATGATAAGCACGTTTATATTGCAAGCTTGTCACACATACACCCATCTAGTATATCAATAAATTCCTGTCAATAAGAATTCAGTAAGAAAACTAATACCACATTTTATATGTGTTACCACCCAACTTCTTTTCACTGCTAGCACACACAGCAGCCACAGACATTAGGGGCACTGCACTTCCAATTTGTTATAACTGCAAGAAGATCACAATCTCAGATTGCATTTATAAGACAAAACAGTACAAAAAATTAGAACTGCAACCATCTCCCATTTGACTGCACTTTATTTAAATAAAGGGCTTAAATAGTGATTTAGCTAAAATTCCACTACACCACCAATTCTAATCAATTCAAAATCTTTTCAACAGTCTGTGTATCAGAAAAGGTGAATTTTTTTAAAAAAAAAACTTTTCCTAAGTTTTTTTTGGCCATATAATTTGGACCTGACATGTTGCTTAAGTCTCAGTTCCTCCCCAAGATCTTTCATGAGGTAAGTCACTGCAATATGGAGTTGAACAAACGATCAAATCATGGACCATCTAAATACACAGATTTCTACGTGAGCTTGACAAAAAGAATTATAGAATAAACAGCAGGAGTCCTGTTCGTTCCTCACATCAGGCTGGCTTGCAGTGCTTAGAGCTTTGCTGTCTCAAACAATGCAGACATTCTCAATATAACTTTAAAACAGTCTGCATAGAGATTCCAACACTTACACAGTAGTGCAGCACCCAGTACAGATTAACAATTGACATTTTTCTCAAGCAGCTTATGCCAGTTTTGCCCCTCTCTCTGAGATCAGTTCTCATAGAACAGCAATACCTGTCACTCAAATATGTAAAGCTATGTCACACATAGCTAAATTGATAGCTATTCCACAGTCATGGAAGTTGAATTATCTTTGTAACTAGCTCCCTCTGGAGGATGCACAGGAGTTTATTGGTTGGACAGAACCAATGGTGCGTTAATTTTGCACCGAAGCAAATAATAAAGCAATATAAATAAAGCTGGGTCTAGAGCTAAATAAAGCTGGTTAAAATAAGACT
>JANHGO010007668.1:0-55714 GCA_024606505.1 Aquila spilogaster
TTGTCCCCAGGCCGGAGGTGGACGGGGAACTGTTAAAGTAAAATACTTTCTCCAAAAAAAAAAAAAATATATATATATATATATATATATATATATTATAGTTAGTAGGAGAATGAACAAATGTAAAATGGGAAAAAAAAATGTGTAGCCATTGAAGCCAGAGGTTCTTAAAATGATGGCTACCATTTTGGTGCATGAACTAGCAGCTGTGCCTACACAATGTTCTGCCGTCAGGAACAAACGGGTGTTACTACATCCTGATGACTCAGAAAGTCATCAAATTCTGGAACATTTTTACCAGCAAATCATTCTTTTTGCAAATGCAATCCACCTTCTTTTGTACTCCTAAAACTGAAAGCTTTATTGGAAATAAAGAAGCTGCTGAATGGCTTCTCCCTTGTTCCCTCTCTTTTCTTGATGAAAACAAGGACAGCTGTGTACCTTTATTGCCCTCAAAAGCCATGTTTCCACCTTCACTGGCAGGCCCCAATCAGAATTTGTGAAGTCAGCATAGCCTCAAGTTTCAGATTTAAGAAACTGTATTCTTTTGTTTCATTTAATTATCAGCCACCAAAATAAACAACTCTGAGGTGAAAAGTAAAAAGGCTACAGTTTTCAGCTGCCCCAACAAACAGAGATGTATGAAGATAAAGCACAGACAGGTGCCAGACACCATAACTATGTATTTTCATTTCTTGTTTTAGTTCTCAAGCTTGCTGCTACCTCTCAGCCTCAGAAGCATGAATCATCCAGAATACCCAGACATGAAAATCCAAAGCCATGTGAATAGCAGCAATATGAATGTATGAAAGCATTTCTGTCCAGGCGGTTTTGAATAATTTTACCTAATTTAAGCTGTATGTAGTCTGCATGTTATTTTAGTTTGACAAAATAAACTCCGCTTTGCAGATTTTAAATCACAACTAAAATGTGAAAGGTAAATGGAACAAATCTAAATATATTTCTGATGATTTAAATTCACTGGCACTTCTTTTTCACTTGAACCATGGCCCAGCCTTTAAGTGTCATGGTACAGTTTGGCACAGACATGTGAGGAACAGGTAGTAGTCAGCTCTTTAACCTTATTTCTTGGTCGTCTCACAGAAAAGTCAGCTTTAATTGTCAGAAAAGTAGAATCTCTACACTGGCTTGTCTGGCTGCTCTCTTCTGCAGCAGGGCAGTGTTTCAGTTGGTTTGATACTGCCAGCTTAATCATTTGCTGTTACTTGTGACCTAACTTCATGCCCAAACTCCTCACCATCTAAACATAGGAATAGCAACTTAATTCACTTTATAAAGTCTCTGTGCCTCAGAACACTGCCATCAGTATGTATAGCTGGTAGAGAATTGAGTGAACATATAAACTCCTCCTGAATAGAAAATTTAACCTGCATTGTCATTTATGGGCCACAGTTTCTGCTATGTAGTACTCTTTTTGCACTCTATTTCAGTAACAACTTTTTTTCTTCAAATTAGGGGAGAACCAAGGGAATCTGTAAACTTCTGTATAAATTATATATTTTGTCACATTTTTCCTGGATGAATTCTTATCTATTTACAACTATTTAAATACTAAAACAATTTGAGTTAGATAGCTATTTTCATTTGTTCAGAAACATGGTACCTACACCCACTCTTGATGTCTTTGTTAGAGTCAGCTAAACCCAATACCCAGACAGATGAAAGGCTGCTGCAGCTCTGTGCCTCATGTTCAGCCAGCAGCCAGGATGTGAACATGCACGCACATCTTGGCATGCACACCCATACACACATCCAACCTCAAAGACACCTACATAAACGTATATTATTTGCATGAACTGCAGCACTGGCTTGGGGCAGTTCACCTGCAACAGTTGATCAACTCTGAAGTCTGCTAATGGACTATCTGTCCACACTGAAGGTAACTCCAGTCCAGGAGCTAGTCCCAGGTGCCCTACCCTCTCCAGTACACAAGGCTTTCAGCCCCTTCAGTTGCTGGTGCTCAGGCATCTTAACTTACTTGCCAGCCAGAGAAGCTTCAGGTTTACTCAAGCACACTAGTACCTGCTTAGTATAGACAACACAAGCACAGGGAAGACAGAAACAGCATATAAAAAGAAGATGAAACATACAGTTTCTCAGAACTGTTGCTGTGTTTTATTTAAAAAAGAAGACACAGGACTAGACAGATGGACTGTCATTACTTTTTGAGCATGTTTGCATAAAAGGGCACTATAAAAGAGACTCATGCCTCCTCTAGAAAGTAACGTCTAAATAGAAATGTTTGGAGTACAGAGTTGGATTTGATTAATGGAGGTTGGTACTCTCCCCCTTCTTGCAGCTCCATGAGTGCCCTCAGCATCAAGCTCAGCAGGCAGACATGCTGGAGGTGAAAGAGGCCAGAGGGTTTAGGGACTCAGGGCTGTCCTGGTGGCTGGGTGGTGCCTGCACTGAAATGGGGTGCACAGGGAAGCCCTGTGCATGCTTCTTGCACAGCCTGAATGTTTACATAGTGTGAAGGAAGAGCTACACAAGACAGTAAACAACTTTGGCTTGCAGTTTTTCATGCAGTTTTCACTGCAGTTTTTCAGAACCTGGTATTAGACTAAAATACCACACTGAAACCCTTGGCTTTAGTCTTGCTGAGTTCCAAGCAATAGAGTCAGTGGCAACACTGTACACTTATTCCCACTGTCACTAAAATTGATGGGAACTTACTCTAATTTTCATCTGAGCAAATTTATACAAGCTATGTATATAGCAGAGGGTCACTGGGAGCAGGCTGTTGCAGAAGACAAGTTGCACACTATGATAAACAGGTGAAATGAAGGAACAGAAAGAAGCACTCTACTTTTAGGCTCCTTGACCACATCTGTATTAGTCAATTACAGGCACACAGAGTACCCCTGGCTTTGGATCCCCTGCAATGAGTGTCCAATGTTCTGCATTAAACAGCCCTCAGACCCTGCACACAGCAGGGTTGACAACGGAGAGCGACTGCTGGGAAATAATATTCTTGCTGGTGGAATAGCTAAGGCACAGTTTGCTTTCAGCTGGAGGAGGCTGTACCACAATAATTTCAGGAACATTGCTGGTTATGTAGAAAGAAAACGTGTAATATATGTTTCCTTTCCTGTAATATATGGAAAGAAGAGGACAGACTCTTTCGGAGGGTCTGTGGTGACAGAACAAGGGGGAATGGTTTCAAGCTCAAAGAGAGTAGGTTTAGGTTTAGATATAAGGAAAGAATCTTTTACAGTGTGAGTGGTGAGGCACTGGAACAGCTTGTCCAGAGACATGGTGGGTGACCCATCCCTGGAGACTTTCAAGGCGAGGGTGGATAAGGCCTTGGGCAACCTGATGTAGCTGTGGTGTCTCTGTTCACTGCAGGGGAGTTGAACTAGATGGCCTCCAGAGAACCTTTCCAACTCTAAGGATTCTATGATTCTATGATAATTATGGATCAGCAACTGCTACTCCATAAAACTGAAACTTTCTGTATAATTTCTTTCTCTTTCCTCCTCTTTTTGGAACAGAAATATAACTCATAAATATTTCAATTTCCAATTACTGAAAGACAAAGAGCATCACTGAAATGCTGAGATCTTGACTAAGCACAGTTTGTAGTGCACTGAAGAAAGTATGCAAGGAAAAGCTTTTGCTGAATTGTAAAAACTGATGCAACACAAAGCTTTGGAGGAACATAATTTTGAAGCCTTCATATTATATTCCATTTGCTTCTTCTGTTGGTTGAAATTTATGAAAGAATCTTGCTACTATTGAGATCAATAGCAAAAGTCCTACAGGCTTCAATCTACAGAGGCAAATTTTTCCTTTATACATGGATGTGTTGGTGTTGATGACAAGAACATCATATTTAGTATGCTTCTGTAAGACATGTTGATGACAGAAGTATTAATCCCTTAAGAATTGATTTGATCCTCATGTATGGATCCCATAGAATTACAGACTTTTTTTTCTCAAATTGCATTAAACATTTTCACTGCAGCTGGTTTTTGAATATTAGCCATTCATACATAAATTACTACAATATAGCTATTGAATGAAATACATAAATATATGTATATATGCATATAGAAATGTTAATTGCCTCAGAAATAAAGTATATGGTACCTAAAGTGGAACAATGAATATTTTCTGTTTTATGTATGTTTGAATCTAGTAATGAATAAGTTGGTTAAAATCATTCCTCATAACATAGTCAAAACATCTGAAAAATGGCAGCTTTATAAAAGAACACTAGAATTGAAGGATATATTCAAATATATTGCAGTGTAAAAAGAACCATCAGTTTTAACATATGATAGCTCTGATAAACATCAGTATTACCCAAGAGTGCTTTAGCATGACAGCAATCCAGTCTATAATTACAAAAAGAAAGCAGTTATAAAACCAAAGATGTTTTCACAGAATAAAAACACTCTTAGGAAAACATACTATGATAATAGTTTTCCGGGCTTCATATATATTTTTTAGTTTCTACAGCTTTTTTACTACAATTGTTAATGATTTTACTCTTTCACAATAAACAAGGGAAATAACAACAACAACAACAAAGCACAAACAAGCAAACAAGCAAATCAAATAAGCAAACAAACAAAAACAACAAAAAAAGCACCTGCAAGTGCTATTAGCACGCGAGTATTAGTTGTTGCAGTAACACAGAGGCTTGATAGAAACAGAATACTTAATTATTCCTTATTCCTGCTGCTTCTCATTTCAGACTATCCAGCTAAACCATATTGCTCGGATGGTCTAATTCCAGAAATTATTGTTTTTGGAATTTGTTCTTTCAGACCATACATATGTACAATTAATCAAACAAGATGTGTTTGGAGGTAAGGCCAGATTGTGGACATGCTTCACTTAGAAATAGTTGACATGATCTTGAACATTAGTATTTATTACCTAGACCAAGAAAGCTCTTGAATTTCAGGGGACTGTCTCTCAATTTTAAAGTCATTGTAAGCTATCAGCTCTAGAGTAGCAAGACTGAACACAAAAAAACTAAGTCTTATGGGGGTAGATTTTAGTTATTTGAGTAGCTTTTCTCATTTTGTAGCAAGCTAACACAGCTTCATATTGAGAATTATGAATCTCCTTGCAGAGAACAGAATTGAAAATATTTTTTTGTGGGAAAACTCATGTAAGAGAGTTCTGTTTCCCATATCAGTTCACTGACAGCTCATCATTTCTTTGTGACTGAAGTTTGTACTGAACACTTGGGAGAACTAGGTTTATTTTGTTGACAAAGCAGAATTTTACTGCAATCTGCTGAAATGCCTAAGCAGATTTACCACCTCTTCTGGCACACAAGTTTCTGCAAGAAAACTTCCTGCTGGTAGTTTCCATGTACAGTTACTCTTGTGGCTTTAGCAAATACATCATCTATGTTGTTTCAGACTGCAAGGTGGCATGTGAGATTCAGGAACAGATGTAGGGAGTCCCTCAATGGAAAGAAGCATAAGTATATTTATATATAGATATTGAATGTTTTAAAACTAGGATAATTTTACAAAGTTATTTTTAAAAGCATTACTTTCATTATAATGCTTTAATATAAAAATTCAATTATTCATGTATACCTTTATATCTCTGTGTACATACAGTATGGAGTAGTTACGATTACAGAATCATAGAATTGAAGGTGTTGGAAGGGACCTCTGGAGAACATCTAGTCTGACCTCTCCCTGCTAAAGCAGGTTCCGTAGAATAGTTACACAGGAAAGCGTCCAGGTGAGTTTTGAATCTCCAGAGGAGATTCCATAACCTCCCTGGGTAGCTTATTCCAAGTCTGTATAACCTTAAAAGTAAAGAAGTTCTTTCTCATGTTCAGGCAGAACTTTCTGTGTTCCAGTTTGTGCCCATTGCACCTTGTTTTGTCACTTGTCACCATTGAAAAGAGCTATCCACTTGACTCCTTCCTTTTAGATAATGATAAACATTGACAAAAGCCCCTCTCAGCCTCCTCCAAGCTGAACAGTCCCATACGTCTTTCCTCATAAGGAAGATTACAGAATCATAGAATCATTAAAATTGGAAAAGATCACTAAGATTCAACCATCAACTCATTGCCACCATGTCCACTAAACCATGACCCTCAGTGCCACATCTACCCTTTTCTTGAAAACCTCCAGGGACAGTGACTACACCACCTCCCTGGGCAGCCTGTTCCATTAATACTCCAGACTTCTAATCATCTTTGTGGCCTACCTGGCTTACTCTGGAGTCTCTCTAGAAGTTCCCTGTCTGTCTTGAACTGAGGAGCCCAGAACTGGACACAGCACTCCAGCTGTGGCCTCACCAGGACAGAGAGAAGGGAGAGGATCATCTCCCTTGATCTGCTGGCCATGCTCTTTTTAACGCATCCCAGGATACCATTGGCCTTCTTGGCCACAAGGGCACCCTGATGGCCACACACAGATCTCCAGTTCTTCCTGTTTATTCCCCATGCTGTATGTGCTGGTATACAGGCTCCACAGAGAAGAAAAGGGAGCAGAGGATGCAAGTTTCCCTAGAGAGATATAAGATCCCCCATAGTTATACACGCCCTTTAGGCTCCTGGCCTTCTGGCTCATGTCATGGGAGGCATCCAAGGAACATTTGCCACTCTTCTGATTGGCCTGGTCTGTTTCCCAGTTGGTTGCAATGGCATGAGCATTGCCATTTTAGACCTCACTCCCCAAGTCCTTCAGTTTAAAGCCCACCTCATTAGATTGACTAGTCTGCTGCCAGAGATGGCCTTGCCTCTTCTAGACAGGTGGATAACAACTCTCCCTAACAGGTTACAATCCTCTTAGAAAGTTTCATTGTTATAAAAACCAAAACCCTCATGACAGCACCAGCCACACAGACAGGATTTGATATGCATTATATGTGTATTTCTGCCTGCCCTCCTTTCTTCAACTGGTAAAATTGAGGAAAATATAACTTGGGCACCAGTGTTTGACTCTTATGCTCCCAGGGATTTATTGTCTTTGATTTTGCCCATGTTCTAGTTTCCAGTGTTCTTCATGACTACATGAAAGAGTAACAGCAAATGGTAGTTCATGCTCTTCACAAACTGTGGCACCCTCTCAGCAATGCCCTGGATCTTGACTTTTGGGAGGTAGCAAACATCTTGAAACTCACTATCAGGCCAGTAGAGGGGAGCCTCAGAACCTTTTAACATGGAGTCATGACTACAAGCACACGGTGTTTCTTTTTACGATACTCATTGCAGACTGCCGCTACAGTTTCCTCTTACAGATCTTGGTCATGAGTGTCATGGGCGTCCATAGCTATAAGAGCTTCATTTCTGTTTCTGTAGTGAAGCTGGAGGGTGGGTACTGAAGCAGAGATCTGTTTTTGTGGGTCACCATGGACCACGGTGCCTCCTTCAATGCTGTCTGCTGCTGAAATATGATTATTAAACAGTGTATCTGTCTGTCTCTCAGTACCTCTAATGCTATGAAGCCTTTTAGCTGTTTCTTGCAACTCAGCCAGTTGTAAAAGATAACCTGCCAGTGCTCACCCTCTGCAGATACTTACCGCTATGAGAAGGTTCAAGGCACTCAGTGCAATGGGCTGCCTTGAACTGAAGTCTCTTTTCTTACCGGTTTTGTCTGAGGGGATGCATCAGACCTCTCTAGGGATTTCCCTGTAGGGGAACTGGTTTTAGCACTCAGGTGAGTGCCCAGCACCATAGTGGCAGAGATCAAGAGCACTTCCCATAGTTGTGAACCTGGAAACAAGGTACAGTGCCCTGCCTGCATGAAATGCTGTGACAGAGTATTGCTTCCAGTGAAGATAAAACGGGCTGCCAGCCTCTCTCCCTGTACACCCTGCCTGAGCAAACTGCCATGTGAACTGCAGGTGCTTTTCACTGAGAACTTAGTTCACTTACAGACGAGTGTAGATTAGTCAAATGTTTAACAATTCAAACTATGTAACATTCTTTTTAACAATTTTTCTAAAAGATGATGCAAACAGTAAATCCCGTTGGACATGGCGGAGTTCTGAGATACAGCTATGAGCAACACAGCAGTGAGGCACAAGGAACCCCTACATATAACTCGTTTTCTTCCAGGGGAAAAACAAAAAGGAAAGAAAAAGACAATAAGAAGACACTTCATGGTACATAAAAATACAAGTTATTCTCCAGAAGGTTCCTGGAGCAACTGAGGGCCCTTGCACCACAAGTTAAAGTGCGGGCATGGAGAAATCCTGTATATCAAAGAAAACGAGTAGTTGTATAAAACCTATATCCTCTCTCTGCAAAAATAATAATAAAAAAATGTTTTAGATATGACTGCAGCACCACTAAAATATCATTCTTTTATCACTTGCCCTCATTTCAGTTTTAATAAGCTCTCTTGGCTCTCTTATCTTTTTATGTTCACTCCACAGCAATTAAACAGAAATGCAAATGTCATACCCATTTTTTATAACAGTGCCGCTTACGAAACTGCAATAAAGTCAGCAAATGATATGTTTGTTGAATTATCTATCATCTTTTTGTCAACGAAATCTAGCCAATATTAGTATAATACTTGCATACATAGCATATATGTGCGTTTGCATGTTGTATAAACATGAGAAGATAATTAGTCACAATTCTAGCACAACTTCTGAGGAAGTCAGATTAGACTTGAAAGCTCAAGTCAGCTAAATAAGGCAGGAAGAGAGTTATGAATATTCAGTTTGGATTTCAAAACACCTGTTCTATTTGACCGTTAAAAAAAATTTACTCCTTTTTGATTCACTATATGCAAACACTCAGGAAAGTGAGATTACATTCGCACAGATATCTGTTAACTACTTTAATTCAGATATGTTTTCATACAGCCTTCTTCTCCCTTTAAAGGAAAACCTCATCACAAAACAAATAAAATAAATGAGATACATCTTTCTCCGTTTTGTTCTGAAACCATTATAGAATCCACTCAAGAGAAGCAGACTATAGCACACAAAATATTTAACTAATCATCAGTCTTGAACAATGAACAAGATGCTGTCATAGTGAGCAGATGATCACCACCATCAGTAGAAAAGACCTTACCCAATGCATGAGGGGTGCACTTTGCTACCAGATATATTCTGACACACAAAAAAACTCATCCATCTCTAGACCAGGTATTTGCCTGTGACCTAAACCAAAGACAGCCAAGTGTTTAATACTCTGTAATACATTTGCCTCACCATCCATGAAGTATAAAAGTTATTTTGCAGAGAAAGAACTAACATGGAAAGACTACATTCTTACTCCTCCTAGAAAATAATATGACTAAATATCACAAAAAATAATTTAAACAGAATTCTGGATAGCTACGTTCTATAACCAACACCATTTCTGAATTAGCACATTACTAGATGAAGGAGCATGAGCTAGAAAGAATACAGGAAAACAAAAGCCACATTCCCATTTTATTTTTAGCATATCAAGTCAATCAAACCTTGTAACTCTATCATTTTCCCAACACTTGTTTGGATTTACAAAAGCTGTTCATAGCAATACGTAACTTCAGACTCAAGCATGCTAACATCCGGAAAATGTTAGAAGTGAAATTAAGCCTCAATAGGGGTGACTAAACCTTTGTCAAAGAGCAATACATCAGGATACTGAACAGAAGAACCAGGTAAAATAAGGGGCTATACTGGGTTTAAATGGTTTTGAAAAGGAGGGAGTACAGGGGTGGCCTCTGTGAGAAGAGGCCAGGGCTACCCCAGGCCCAACATAGCAAATGCATCTGTCTCCAGTGGACTCAAAGCTGTCTTGGTGCTAGGCAAAGCTGAATCAATGGGAGATGTGGGTGGTGCTCTGGTGATAACTTATTTACAAAAGGCTAATAAACGCTACATGGCAGCTGTAAGAGAGAAAATGAGAAGCAGCCCTGTAGGCACCAAGGGCAGTGCAGAAGGAGGGCAGGATCAGAGAGGAGCAGGCTGTCCTCCTGCAGCCACCAGGCACTGGACGGAGCAGATCTCCACATGCAGTCATGGAGGAGCCCATGGGGCAGGAGCAGATAAGGCCTGCAGGAGGCACAGCCCGTGGAGAGCCCCCACAAGAGCAGACCCTGACTTTGTTTGTCACCATCCCACTCTATTTAATTGCCAATAATATAAGTGTTTTACCAGTGATGGTAATTGGTTTTCCATCTTCTCCCATTTCCAGCTGAGGAGAAACAGTACGAGAACAGTACAGTATGTGTCTAGCAAACAGCTAGGACTGGCCCACCACTAGGTCACTAATGTCACTTAAGGTCATTCTGAATCTCAAAGGTATGAGAAGAAAAAATTTTTTTTAATTTTTAATGCTGATCAGTCTCTAATGGGTTTTTATTAGTCTTACTGTCCTTCCGGGCAGTATGATCACACATTAGAAAATGACTTTGTTTAAATAGGCTATTACATATGATCATCTTCAAAAAATAAGAGGGCTGCGGCAAAAGTAACGCCTCTCATTTTATTATGTTGGCCCACAATGTATGAGGCAGATGGTGGTATAAAAGTAGAGGTTGAACATTGCCACCAATATTCCATTACATGTTGTTGCCCTGTGACAGATGGCAGAAGGGCAGTTTGACACAATGGTGTCTGACATGGAAGTGAGGATGAAGCACAAGTGTGGAACTGAAATTCTTTCCACTTGGAGGAATTCACCCATTCACATTCATTGATAGCTGCTGAATGTTTATGGAGACTGAACAGTGCATGTAAGCACAGCTAAGTGGTGTGTTTCAGCAATAGGACAGTGACATGAAAGACAAGTCACTTTCCAGATAGTCATCCAGATTTTCACAGAATCACGGAATTGTGGGGATTGAAAGGGACCCCAAGAGCCATCACAAAGGTAAAACTGTAGGCAAGACTACCACTGTTTTAAACATCACTTTTGGAGCATAGACAAGAACATCATTTTGATGTACCATACCATATATTTTGCTATAATTTTTAATATTAAAAGGCAGAAAAAGACCATAAAATATAGCTTAATTGCAAAGCTGGCTTTAAAAAAAAAAGACCAGGATAACACTGCAGTGCAAGAGAAATCTTGAATGTAATCCTTATCTATCATATAATGTGATGAACAGAAAAATAAATGTAGAATGACATGTTTTCAGTAGTACCTTTCATATGCTTTGCAAAATGCTGGTAGCACAAGCACAAACACTGGTGGAGAAGTAGCACAAGGTACAAATTCAAGAACTGCAGTAAATGCCTCATCTAAAATAAATCACTTCTAGCAATGGAGCTATGGAGCAACAAGAAGCATTACTGTAGGCAGAACTAGCACAGAACTGTTAATACTTTGGGTCTGGAGAAGTAGCAGCGTTACACTGAATGCAAACAATCTAGCCAGCTCCCCAGTGAGGAAAGCTGAATGGGACACATCATTCAGGACTGAAACAAACAGTAAGTGTTATAAAAGTTTGAACTGAGGTTTTGGATGCTTTTAGTGTCTAGTCAATTGAAGCAACTTGAACATGGCTGCTACTCGCTAAGCAAGCTGACCTTTGTGATCTATTTAGTAGGTTACAAATGCTCCATGGTAGCTGCATTTAAATGTTTAGAGCTAAACAGAGTTTAGAAATCTTTCTCTCTCTTAACATATCAATTGTAACTCCCCTCTCACAAATGCCTGTTTACTGAGAAGAAAATTAAATCCTATGTTTTCCTTATAGTCCAAGTCTTAGAATTGTTACACGCTATTTTTATTACAGTGCTGCCAAAATGCTTCAGTCAAAATGAATGGCTCCCTTTTCAAGTTGCTGTGTAGAAACACAAAATAAGATGGCTGAAAATCTTACATTAAAAAAGGCCTTAAAAAAAGAGGAGAAAGTGTTTAAGATACAAAGCCATATGGTTTTTCACTTATTTTTCTAATGTTTTACTTTTTTTTTTTTTTTTTCCAAAATGGCAAAATAAGTAAAGAAAAGTGTGTTTAGACTGTAAGTGGAAAAGGTAGATCACTAAGAAAAAAATGAGAGAAGTGTTTGAAATTGTTCGTATCCCGAGGAGAAGCGGAAGGTAGGCAGGGTAGGCAGAAAGGCTGTTAGGAAGGAAGGGCTGGAGAAAGCTAGACACTGAGATAAATGATCTCTTAAGCATCACAGAAAAAGATTAAGGTCACTTTATTCCTGATGTAAAGTCAGCTGCAGTGAACAGGAACTTAGTTCAACAGATTTGGATCAGGGTTGTTTTCTGGTATATTTCTTTCCTGAGAAAGAAGGAAAGATGGAATAGATTCTGTAAGAAGTCAGTCAGTGTGCTGTGCATACATACTCTTAAGTGTCTTCACAAGGGTTTAATTAGACTTCCAGCGTCCTCAGCTCACCCTGCAAGAGCCAGAATCAGAAGAAGGAGTATGTTTCCCTTTCCCAAGTCATCTCTGCAATTTGTCCTTTATATGCCAGAGCGTGGGTGCAGCCCTGCCAGCACTGCTCTGAGACAAGGCTCACATCATCACACACCCCACGGATGGACCAGCACTGCAGCACACAAACGTGCCCCAGGACTGCTCTTGGAGGCAATTTCTCAGATTGCTCATCTGGTGCTTCCAATATCCTGAAGTGAAATAAATCTTGTTAGAATTGCTGCAGTGTGTGGGAATCTGATTCTTAAGGAAACTATTTCTCCAGTCCAAGAATTTAGGAGAAGCCAATGCATATAATCCCCATTTCCAACAGTATTTTAGTGTGAAAAGCTGAAGAAAGAAAAAAAAAAAAAATAAAGAAAAACCTTAACGTTGTATTAAATTGTTTTATAAAACAAATCCAAGTAAAGATGCTGCAGAGCATAAAGATCTATATGCTACTTACATCTTCTAAGCAGATAGGATCAACTGCAACATGTCATGAACAATGTGTTCCAGCAAACAGAAGGAAAATATATATTTGTCTGGATGTTTGTTATAATTAAATCAGCATCTCATGAGACACAGGTTAAAGAGAGATTTATACTTCTGAACAGTATATTTATAAAATGGGAAAGAGAATACAGGGAAGATACAGCAAAAAAAAAAAATATCCCAGGATAGCCCAGTTATGTGAAACATATTTTTAAATATCTTTCTGTGTCACATTAGTAAAAATGCTGTGACTATACAATTCCTTGTTTTCAGAGAAATGAAACAAAACAGCTTTGAAAGCAGAGAGAAAAAAATCGCTTTGAGAATTATTGCCTGTGTCAGCAGCTGTTACTCAAATTTCTTACATATGGTGCCAGGAAAAAATATGCTTCTTCAGACATATTATAGTACATTGCATCATTATGTAATTTTGACAGTCTCAGAGACATTTATTTCTTCAATTCAGTAGAGTACATATATCAAAGCTGAGGAAAGTTTGAAGTTATATAAAACAGGCAAAGCTAACAGAGTAGAGACCCATATGCCAATATACAATTCCTATCTGTTCCCTCTCCAAAAAGCAGTTGTGAAATCAGGCACAAAATTGTGCAGGACATACTATAAAATACAGTCTTGAGGGACTGCAAGCATACTATCTTCCAAGGAAAATCAAAAATAATTTTATTTTTGCTCACTTCTTTTTTCATTAGTAGACCACTCAAATGTGCTTTAGAGTTACCTGTGTAAAGAACATTCCCACCATTTGCAGCTGAAGCTACCACCTATAGGGAAGATGGATAATCTCAGTAACCTGGGATTAGAGCACTAATCAGGACCATCATTTTCAGCCATGGAAGTACTCAGAGATCAATAAAGACTGTGGAACAAAAATTCAAAGTACAACCAAGTAGGCAAGTGGTACAGGAACCAGTATAGCTTCAGGTGATAAGATACAGACCTGGAAGCTGTCCTGTGCCAACTTGCTTTACAGTTTTCCCAAGGATATAAGGGTAATATTACTGTTTATGTAAGCAAGACCTACTTGTATTCAAGCTTAATCTTCTGAAGATGTTCATGGAAATAAAATTTTTATGTAACAAATTCAAGTAGCATTACAGAATGAGCTATAATGAAAGAAAAGCAATTCACAACACTGCCAAATGCAGAAGGATAAGGAAATTTTTTAGCTTATTAAATACTTAATCAGCTAGGAACACAATGTTTGTAGTGACAGTAACTTTTTCAGAACTTAAATATTCTTATTTGAAATATAAGAATACACTTTGCTGAGCCTTCAGTACAGTTGTTGAAAGTGATGAAAACTACAAATAAAAGAGATTACTGGTTATTAGAAGATTATTTTTCTTTGACATATCTGTGTAAAAACTCTACAGTAAATGTGAATACAATATTAATAATTAGTTAAAAATGTTTTAGTAGGGCCCTAGGGTTCGCATACCTACAACCCAAACTCTTTTTGAATCTCTGAGCCTAATGTTTCTTAAAGCCAGTCAACAGGTGCCTTTCAAATATACCAAGTTATAGCAAATATGGTCTCACGGATCTCTTTGGGAATTCTAGAATTTGTTTATAGCTCTCAAATATGTTAGAGTCGGTGATGTGGAAAAAAAATAAAGAATTCATAATCAATTTCAGAAGATGAATTTGTAAAGTATGCCTCAAGTTTATTGCTAAATTTGACATTTTAAGGATTTTCTACAATTTTCATGCTGTTAAATGAGTATAGTGTTAGAAAATAATGATACAAAGTATGAATTCTAAGTATCATTGCATTAATTATGCTTTCCAAAAATAAAATCTTGAAAGGAAATGACTTTTTTTGCTTTTTTTTCCCCCATTTTTATTATATGAAAGAGTAATTAATATCGGTGTGTCAATGCATCTTACTCCTTTCATAACAACTTCTTTCAAGAAATGTATAAGAACACAGTGCAAAAGCATAATGATGCTTGTATGTGACTAATAAATTTTAATGGATAGGACAATACAACATAAACTTTAAAAAGTGGTATGAATACATAATTTGCCTGATATGCTTTATGGCATCACTCTAGTTTGTGGCATAAATAATAAGTCATGTTTACATGCCATTCACAAAAAAAAAACTAGTAGTTCTGAAATAAAATGGTAGCCTTTCTAAGCCATAACCAGGCATCATAGAGTAGCCAGCCCTTGAACGAGCAGAAATGCTTAGAACTGTATAAGCATCTACTTGAATATTAAAAGAGATCAAATAAACTCATTATTAAATAATGCACTGTTGTAAGATTAAACAACTATAGTTCAGTAACTATTTTAAATTTGAACAAAGTGTATTAAAAATGTATTAATATCTAAATACTTATGGACTGTCACACCCTTTAGGATGTAGAACTTAAGAATTATTTTGCTTATTCTGAAATCATGCTTCCTTCAAGCCATGTTAAGTCAAAACAAACCATTATACCCTTGTAGGATATAAAATAGAAATATATTTACAAATGACAGATAATATAGAGATTTACAGGCCTGAAAGCTTAATTAAGTGTAAATAATAGTTTTTACTTATGCCAGTTCAAATAATCTTCTCATGTTTATGTATTCAAATGACAGCCTAGGAAAGGCTTCATAGTACCTTGGCTGAGGATCCTCTTCAGCAACCCACTATCTTCATGTTACCCTCATTAATATCTATTTAGAAGATAAAAACAGTTCTTCAAAGCTTAAAATAACCTTTAAAGCTATTCAAATAGCAGATCCTTATATTTCATTACTTAATTTTCGGCACTTTCATTTTATAACAGGAAGTTCCTATCTGTACGTTGAAAGTTCTCTGCTCACTCCAGCTTTGCAAATCTGCATGCTTTTATATGACAATGTGCAATTATTAACTGGTCATAAAATATTAAGAATAAATGCAACTGCTTAGGGACTGTTAAAATAATTAAAGAGGTAAAACACATACCTCATCAAAGCAATATCAAAAGCTGACTGAAGAATTTTAAAATTGAAGTTGATACTTTGCATAAAGAGAGAAACTGACATTTTACAGGCATAAAAATGCAATTAATGTCCACAGTCAACTATATATATGTTTGGGGTTATTTTTGTCAAAATCAGTAAAACGATGGCTGAGCATTTGAGAGATGACAGATTTGAATAAGTTGACCTACCCAAGAAGAGTTAATGATACCACTTTTTTTGACCTTTCCAGAATATTTCTGTATGTCCTTTTTCAATATTCAAATTACAAATGAACTATGACTGAAACACACTTTTTAACCATAAATCCTTATTCCCTTCCCAAAAATAAATCAAAGCAAAAGAGTGCCTGTAAAGCAAAATGCTCACTCTTTTAAGGTCAGTACCGGGGAAATGAAATCCCTTTGAGCAGCTCTTTTACTGTTATCATAAGATGGACAAAGTTTAGTTATAGCTTCTAATTACAAATTTTCCTTCTTGTTTTTCGTATTTCAGAAGAAATTCTGAAAAACATTTTTATTCTGGGTGAAAATGAAGAAATGTTAAAATATTGTGAATTTATTGGAAACAGAATTTCCTGCTTCGGAACTGGTTGAGTGTAGGGTTACGATTTCAGTATTGTTCAATTCAAATAAGTAGAAACAAAGAATCATAGAATCAACAATGTTGGAAAAGACCTCTCAGATCATCCAGTCCAGCTGTCCAACTACCACCAATATTTTTTCACTAAACCACGTCCCTTTGTACAACATCTAAATGTTTCTTGAAAATCTCCAGGGATGGTGAATCTACCACCTCCCTGGGCAGCCCGTTCCAGCGCCTTTTTTGAAGAAGAAATTTTCCTAATATCCAACCTGAGCTTCCCCTGGTGCAGGGGGCAGTCTCTAGTCACTTGGGAGAAGAGGCCGACCCCCATCTTGCCACAACCTCCCTTCAGACAGTTGTAGAGAGCGATAAGATGTCCCCTGAGCCTCCCGTTCTCCAGACTAAAAAATCCCGGTTCGCTCAGCCACTCCTTCTAAGACTTATGCTCCAAACTCCTCATCAGCTTCATTGATCTTCTCTGGACATGCTCCAGGGCATCAATGTCTTTCTTGTAGTGAGGGGCCCAAAACTGAACACAGTACTTGAGATGCAGCCTCACCAGAGATTAGTACAGTGGAACAATCATCTCCTTGCTCCTGCTTGCAACACTGTTTACCCTGTTTAGCCCTCCAGCTAGGTCAACACCCAGCAAAGAGAGTACCCGTCCAAGCCACAGGCTTTCAGCTTCCACAGGAGAATACTGAGGGAGACAGTGTCAAAGGCTTTGCTGAAATTTATGTAGACTATGTTAATATCCCAAAGAACCCTCCCCACCAGTGTCCTGAATAGTTCAAAGTTCGCCCTCCAGAAGTCCAAGGTAGTAGTTTTGCTGCCCCTGCTTCTGACTTCACCAAGAACAGAGAAGTCTACCATTTTGCGGTCACTCTACCCAAGACAGCTCCCAACTTCTACCTCTCTCACCAGTCCTTCTTTGTGAACAGCAGGTCTAGTGGGGTGTCTCCCGCATAGGCTTTCTTACCAGCTGCATGAGGAAGCCATCTTCCACACACTCTAGAAACCTCTTAGACTGCTGCTTCTCCACTGTGTTATATTTCCAGTACATATCAGGCAACCTGAATTCCCCCAGCAGAACAAGGGCTGGCAATTGTGCCAATTCTATCAGCTCCTCATCTGTCTCTTTATCCTGGTTAGGCTGTCTACAATAGATCCCAGGATGACAGCCTTGTTGGCCCTCCCCCGATCCTTACCCATAGATTCAAGCTTATCCTCTCAGCCCAGAGCTCAACAACATCAAAACACTCTCTAACATAGAGAGCCATGCCACCACCCCTCCATCCTTGCCTAGTCCTTCTGAAGAGCTTACAGACATCCACTGCAGCACTCCAGTCATGGGAGTGATCCTATCATGTTTCAATAATGGCAACTAAGTCATAGTTTGCCTGCCATATGATGGCTTCCAGCTCCTCCTGTTTGTTGTACATTATGCATGCATTGGTATAGATGTACTTCATCTGAGACCCTTACTTCATAAGCTAAAACAGATCAATAGTCTTATGCTTGAAGAGTTTTAGCAAAACTATCTTAATAAAGAAACTCTTTTTATTATTATTATTTTTTTTCAGATGGAATGTTGCACTAGGAACCCCCAAAGGCACTTGAAACATATTCTTTTCTCAGCTATGAGTAATCCCTTGCAGAGGAAATTATGTTACATAGTATTTCACAGAGTGACTGAGGCTGGACCTTGGAGGTCCGATCCCTGCTTCAGTAGGGATGCTCAGGCCCATGTCCAGGAGGCTTCTGAAGATCTTTAAGGAGGAGATTCAGCAGTCTCTCGGAGTGACCTGTGCTAGTGCTCCATCAACCACACAGTAAAGAAATGCTTCATAATGTTTAGACAAAACATTGTTATCATATTCGGAATTTTATTTTTTGTTTGAAGCTCCTTGTCATACTTTGATTCAGCTGTCTAATCCACAGCCAATTTGGTGTAGTGCAACTGAGAGACTTTGGCTTAATTTTACCCAGAAAATTGTTTTAAGATGTGAGAGAGTATGACATTTAAAATCATATATGATGAGAAAACCAATTATACATGCTTGAAAAAATAATAGCTAACCATTTCAAGAGGAAGCACACTACCATGAAAAGATACAATATTTCTTAAAAGTCAGAAAAATTAATCTTCTCATTAAATGCTTTTTGAGAGGGAGGAAAATCACACAATTGATCGAGGTGCTGGCCTAGGAATTCAGCAGAGGTTTTTTCAACTTCTGCTGCCATATCTTTTCTGTATGATTTTGAACTACTTTAGTCAGATACTTTTAAATGTTTAGGTTTCCAAGATTCATACAAAGAAATAGGATTTAGGATCCTTAATAACTAAAAAGATTAGAAAAAGACTTAAATGTTACCTAATGATACTTCTCCAGCTCAAATGCATTGCACGCATGTTATGCATTGTATTTTGAAATTTTCATGGTATTTAAAAATGGAGACCTGGAATCTCATCTCATTTTTCTCTAGGAGAATACAGAGACATTAACATATGTCTCTGCTTAACTCAGTTTATCCATTTCATGCACAAGTGAATTATTCTCTGTGAAAATCTTGCAGATCCTCATCTGAAAATTGTTGCATAACACAAATTACTATTACTGATGACAATTGGTGCTGGCAGTATTTATTCACTAGAATATTAAACAAAATTATTGAGAAAGTTGTGCTACAGTGTTTTCAGAAACACTAAGAATTTGCTGTTTTTCAGCTGTTAAAAAAATGTAAAGCAGGCAGTTCTGAGCACTCTGTTTACACTGGTATTTATATATATTGATAAAAGCTCTTGAAGAGTATTTAAATTGAGTTATTAATTATTAGTATTCATTTCTGAAAACTAAAACTCTGGGAATATATTACATTGCCTAGAATATCAAGCAACAAAGCTATTAGTATATGAATAATTTTGTCCACTATATTTTTCTTTAATAATAATAAAAACACACTGAGAGCTACAGGCTGGTTCCACTCATTAGGACAGGTGAAAATAACTATTGGAATCAATTAAAACTGTAAAAGGTATCTTACAAAGCATCAGAATGTCACCAGCATTAGAAAAAGCTTTGATGACTGGGCTGTTATGTAATTTTGCAGAAGCCTGAGCTCCCCATATACATCAAACTGTGCTCTTGAGTATCGAGCTCAATGAAAATAGTTTCTTCTGTCATTATTCTTCCCTGAGCATACACTTGTGACTGCAGCTCCTATTGATTTTCCCAGATAGGGACAGGATTCAGGCTGTACACAGAAGTATTGAATCATCTCCCCTCATTCCTCAAACAAGGAAAGAGAAAGCAGCTTGTGAAAACCAAGTCCCTGTAGAAGGCATTATATGTATGTATTTATATGAGAGGTGAGGGTCAAAAATAAAAGAGGGATCCCTACAGTTGTGACATGAGAACATAACATGATCCCTAGGGACCATGGAATCTCCCCACTCCTGTTCCCCATCCTGCCCCAAACTTCTTCCTCTACTGAACTATGGAGGGCCAGTTTTTTAATACCAGGAGAAGATGCAAGAGATGATGGGCTTTTAAAGGGAAATGAAAAATAAATAAAAAGGGGAAAAGAAAAACACATTCAGCAACAACAAGATGTCTCAGAGAAGTCAGCAAGGAATTATGAAGCAAAGTACTCAACAGATGTTTGCACCAGAGCCTTCCACTTGCTACAGACAGGACATTGGTCAGGAGACCCTGTGAGCGATACCAGGAGTTTACACCTACTGCTCCAAAAGGATTTTTTATTTTGCACTCCTGAGCTAATTAGCCCATTCCCTGAGTGATAGTATTCACATGCAGCACATATTTGCCCACTAATGGACCTGTGTTTGGATGAGAGGGTCCCAGGAGTGAGAAAAATGGAGCCACACATGCATGGCAGAAGCATTTCCAAATGACCAT
Source organism: Aquila spilogaster (assembly GCA_024606505.1). Lineage (NCBI taxonomy): Eukaryota > Metazoa > Chordata > Aves > Accipitriformes > Accipitridae > Aquila > Aquila spilogaster. The sequence goes on from JANHGO010007668.1 coordinate 20,317, forward strand.
TTGGGAACTGACCTGATTGGTGTCAGGTCACTAGTTAAAGAATTTTATGTGCCCCATGGGCATGCGCAGGACATATTTTCCCCTGTAAATCCCAGATAGAGAGGTGGACTGAAAATTCAAGGAGGCCTCTATGTTTCAGCACAAAGGGTGGGAGATTTGGCAGCATCTTCAGTGCTCACAGTCTCTATATTGAAAAAGAATGCCCTACAGCTGCTTCTGGTCAGCTTGAAAAAAGAGAGAAACATGGTCTCAAATTTTTACAGAAAATGAAGTATGGCTTTAGACTTTTCCTGTCATTCATTCTTAGTTGTGTGATCTGTTATGGATAGGGAGGAAGGGAAAAGAGAGATGGATCATTATGGTTAGAATTAATGATCTTGAAGGTCTTTTTTCAACCCAAATGATTCTATGATTGTATGATGACAGATCAACCAATCAGTTGATTGATCATAGGCATATCACTACTTACTAAGCCTTTTTAAGGCACCATCAGCTTAACTGTAAGTCTTCAGTGTTTAAACAGTTTGGAAATTAACTGTTTTCTGCTCCATCTTTGATGTGCTAAAATCATTTATCTTCACCCTTGCTCACAATTTTCATCATAGGATAGCTGGATTATGGGTCATGCTGTCGCTCATTACAGTAATTTACATCACACAGTTGGGAAAATGAAAAGCAGAAGGTGACAAGAAGTGTCCATGCAAAGCATGGATTCATGGCTGGACTTACACTCTATATCATGTATCCCCTTAGCAATGTTAAGTTTTTAGGTCTAGGTAAATGGCTTCATAGAGCAAATTAATTCAGGTCAAATTAAGCTTCGTGGTTTTTCTACTATTTTAAGCAGATATTTGTAGTTTATCAGATTACCTAAAGTATTAAATCTGTATTGCTAGACACAGGACAGAATACACTTGAACTTCATGTTTCCAGAGGGCCGTACTGCTCTTCTAGCCTATTCACAATACATGGTAACTAACAATGGATACTGAATATAGCAATTTTTATGTTTTGTTTACATTACTAAATAAAAAAGTTTGTTTATGATTCTTGTACTGCAATTTCTGAAATCTCATTTTTTCTACTTATCCATTATATCAAGAACACTGATTTTTCAATATTATTTACAGTTGACAAAAAATCTCTTTGGGAAGTTCTATCAGGGATATATTTTTATTTTTGCTAATATCACACGCCTATGACTACAGTACTACCAGTATTTCTACTAGTAAATACAGTAGAAGAGTAAATAAGATAGAATAATTGAAGTTATGCAGAGCTAGGTGCAAATAAGCTGGTCCTTTGATTTCCATAACTAGAAATGTTGATTAACTTTTAGAACATAGAAAGTATCCAATCTCTCTGCTGCTACATAGTTAAGTAGATTACTGACTGTAATCAAATTGTGACTTTACGCACAGGTAGTTCCATGTTATAAAGCTAGCTGTTGTTGAAACAGACATCACATTTCCGTCACGTGATTACTTTTATGCAATACGCTGAATGATAATAATTGAATAATAACCTTAGAAGCTGTAGGCACTATGATTAAAAATAAAAATACTGGAGTCATCAGTAGTGATAGTGATTATTTTCAAAGTGGCTGAAAGATACCAGAGCTGTACAGGATCCTCAGTATGTTGAGAGAAGTAGCTGTCAAATCCTGAATTAAAATCCCATAGAACAACAGCAAGAGGGGGATAAGCCTGATCATGCATTTAAATAAATAAATACATTTTCACATGATGAGAAAAATAATTAAGGCATTAACTAACTAAGGCCTCATCAAAAAGTTTTTACTGAATGTGTCAGGACAGAGAAAGCCCCGGGCATTCATGACTTCAGAAGCACGGGTTCCATCAGTTTTGGAAAAAAGATAGTTAATTGTAACCTCATAGGCTTCCTACACACAGCTGAAGCGAAGAACATTTCACCTCATCTAAATAATACTTGAAAGAGAAGATATTACAAACTTGAAAAGAGGCATGTTCAAATCAAGGGAAAAATTAATATCTGTCATAGGATAATTCCCAATACTGAGCCATTCATTTTTCAAAAACTCATAAAACTTCTCTTAATTTTCATGTTTTCTATGTTACTCTCAAGATCAATCAATTTCTTAAGGTTGCTTGATGAATTCAAGACAAAATTGCTGCTATCTGATCCAAAATTATATAAATGCACACTCGTTGCAAGTAAAGATACATGTAAGTGGTTATGAAAAAATCTGAAAAATGGAAAGAGAATTTAATCATTGTCACTTAATAGATTTGCCCTAAATGCCTGCACTAACTATTCAGGCAATGTCATTGAAAAACTATGGAGACATCATTAGTTGCATGCTTTTTAGAGCTGTTTTCATGTATCATTATGATGCAAAACACTTAAAATTCAGGTCTTCAGAGACCCAATGGCAATACTGTCACAATGCAATTTTAGACAATTCAATTTAGGTGCAGCAGCTGCTTTTGAATGAGATTTTGATGTTTACCCAATTTTGCTGCTGGGTTAATTGAGTCATACTGAGGTCAAGTGGCTTGTATGCAATCACCCATATGTGGGCTCAGTGAGAATTACAGCTCAGGACTATCACAGCTAGAAACCTCCTTTCTTCCTCCAAAAGGGCAAAAATACAAACAGAAATAAAATTATCACTGAAACATTATCATCAGGAAGCTGTCAGCTGCCAGAGCAGGCAAGTATGTGGGTTTCTGGTATTCCTAAAGAACAATCATTAATTAAAATGGAAGAAAATGAATTACTATGAAAACAAGAATGGAAAGAAAAAGAGCTGAATACTTCAGAATTTATCTTATCAAACTGACTTATTTTAAAACATGCTATGTTAAACCTTAGCAATAACCAAAGCAGAAGAGCTTAAATAAAATTTCTTAATTCTACCATAGGACAGAAAAATTTCTTACCAAACTCGTTACACAAACTGACTGGTTCTCTGTCTGAAAGCAATATCCAACATTGCAGGCAATGTGGAAAAACACACGCTCAAAGAACAAGCTGAGATTCTCCCACCCACTGCTGAACTCAGTTCAGCTGAAAATATTCTGGGAAAAGGTGTCAGAGGAAGAAGTCCTATGTATAGCTGCAAATCCAGCTGTAACAAGAAATTATTAAAAACGATAAATCTTACAGTCGCACACATAGATAATTAAAAAACATATTTTCCCTATGAATATTACATTCCTTTTCCAAAACAGTATTTGAAAATGTTAAGTAACCCTATCTTGTCACTTATCTAGCCCTAATTAACCCACAAGTTACAGTATGCATTACTATAGACATGAGTTTTGACAAGGTTTTGGAAAGAGAAGGGAAACTGCAGGGCTTTCAAATTAGAGTGTTCCTTTGCACAAACACAGGTAAACAGGTACACCAGGGCAGAACTGATGGCTCAATTAGTAGCAAATATGACAGATAAAATATGGTTAAAGTGCAAGGTCAGAAAAGCAGAAGCAGTATATTGTTTAGAAGAAGAAAGAAGTGGGTGGTGGTATAATTGGGACAGTGAACTAGCAGCAGTAGTATGTCAAAAGGGCTTAAGGCAGATAAAACTGCCAACATCAAAATGAGGAAAAGGAGTCACAGATAAGAAAAGGAGAAGAGCAAATCTATATTAGCATTTTAATTTGGATCAAGAGAGCTCTTTCAGAGATAATTTCTGGATCATCCATGTTGCAGCGTAAGACTGTACAGACTAGACTATAAGAAAGCTAAACAGAAGGATTGCTCCAGGATGCACCCTGACAACCAACAGAAGGTCAATTCAAGGTTCCAGACTATGTACAGGCTGAAAAAAAAAATCATCAGAAATATGTGTAATGTAAAAGTCAGATCCACTGCACTGGCTGCTTTGCTTTTTACATCAATCCCTACAGCACCGCATTATTTGAGGTCAGACATAATACTTGAAGAACATTTAGACATACTTAAGAAATTGTACTGGACTTGCATGGCAAGATTTTGGTAGCAGAGTTCTGTAGGGGTAACCACTGTAAGCAGAGCCCAGCACTGCCTCATGTCAGAGCAGAGCCATCTCCAGTTGCTCCAAAGAGACCAGCCGCTGCCAGAGCTGAGGTGGTTTTTGGTTGCTTGGAGTTTCTTACTGCTCTAGTCTGTTGGTAATAGGCAATAAATTATACTAATTTCTCTATGCCGAGTTTGTTTTGCTCATGAGGGTAACTGGCAAGAAATCTCTATGTCCTTATCTCAGTCTTTGAGCCCTTTTTCCTCATGCTTTCTCCCTCTTTTTCTTTAAGGAGAGAGAGTGAGAGAGTGGTTGCAGTGGAGTTTAGCTGACCATTAGGTGAAAGAATCATAGAAAACTGAAACTGAGAAATTTGTAAAAGCAGAGAAAGGCAAAACTCTTTGGAACTTGAGACAAACATCTTTGTTTTAAAAATGTAGAAAAGGAGACATATTCACTGTAACTGTCAACACATTCATATCATCGTAACTTAGGTAGAAAGGGACATTCAGGGGTCATCAAGTCCATCCCCTTGCTCAAAATGAAATTTACTAACAGACAGCTTAGCAAAGATGTGACCATGTCATTTATTTCTGAGTACAATAAAAGCCCTTAGTAGCCTATTCTGACAGTCTGAGTAAAGAATGTTTATATTATCAGTCTATCTACATTCTTCAATATATTATCTGACTTTGTGTGAACAGCTTTCTAACCACCACAAAAGAACTGAAACCTGCAGATTTATGTAAACAGTAACTAAAATGTGTATAAGAAAAGTTCATTTAAAAAATCCATTAACTATCTTCCACAATAAAGCAAATACATATCATCCTTTTGGAATTTCCTAATTTGTTGCAACAGACCTTGGAAACAGCGCTTAATTATCAAAAAGTGCTATTCTTTATAGACCTAGTCACGACAGCGAAATGTAAAAATGTTCTAATAGCAATTATATCTTGACATAAAATCTATTTTTTACTTGTTGGAAATCAACAGTTAATACACTGATGCATAGAAAGCCATGTCCAAGCAGCAAGGAATGAACTAATAAAGACGCAGAAATAAAAATCTGCTTTTACCCAAACTGTGTTTTTACAAATATTATGTACACATTAGCATACACATGAAAACCCCTCCACATACACAGTCCATGTATGCCAAAATATCTACTTGAATTGAAATGCTTAATTCTGCCCCCTGAACATATTCTGAAGAGAGGGGACAGTGGAGCAATAGCACATGCTTTCTTCCATCTTCAACACTGGAAAAGGGTAGAGATTCCCATCAAATCTCTTACACCATAAATAGGAAGGCAGTAATTCTTTTTCTTACGAAGAAGCTAATCCATTATTTTTATTGAATCTTGTGAGAAAATAAAAGCATTTCGTAATGCATAATACGTGGAAGTTTAGGAAGTCAGTTATATTTATTTCACTAGTACTGAAATATTTGAAATTTGCACTGAAAATGCAAGCTTCATTTAATGGGAAAAGAGAATCCAAGACTTCAGAACCTCTTTTCTGTGTAACACCAAACAAAATTCACCATCTTCTTTATGACTTATTTTCTTACTCATCAGTAAGGGGTTAACAATTTACCTTCCTCATTCCGGAGTTGCACAGATTTGTTTGTCATTATTTGAAGGTTTTGATATTGGGAAACTATGGAAGTACCTCATAAGCAAATAAATATTAATGCATAGTGTGAAACAAGACAGTACTTTATGGTTTGGTTTTTTTTTCATTAACAATCTGCAGTGAGTCCAATGGAGAAACACTAAAATGCATCAGAAGCTGGGGGTTTTAGCCAGTTAAAAAAAGACTTCTGGTAGGTGAAGGTGGGCTCTGGCTGCTGTCTTTAGCCACCCAATAGAAATAATGCTGTGCATGACAGGACAAGTGTCAATGGGCAAAAACTGAAACACAGGAAGTTCCATACAAACATATAAGAAAGAACTTCTTTATTGTGAGGGTGACAAAGTACTGGAACAGGCTTTCCCAGAGAGCTGGTGGAGTCTCCTTTCCTGGAGAGATTCAGGATCCACCACGACACTTTCCTGCTCAACTTCCTGTAGGAAACCTGCTTTTAGCAGGGGGGGTGTACTCAATGTCCTCCAGAGGTCCTTTCCAACTCCTATATTTATAAAAGAGAACTTTTGTACTTTTCTTATAGTTCTTTTAGAGAAGAGAATAGACTATTGTCGATATTTCATTCCATTAAAATATTTTTTTTTCCCATAGATAACATTTTACTTATAAACAACAATGCAGAATATGTCAGTATGTTTCCTTTTGTGCTGAATTACATAAAGAAATACTGATTTCTGATGAAGTACTCTTCATACACTCATCAAATCTCATTTCTTGAAACTGAAGTAGAATGCTTTAATTTGAACTCAGATTTCCACAAAACAACCCAACAGATCAGTATTAATTTTCCCTCTATTTTAATTATCAATTGTTGACCCATTACTGGAAGTTGGTCGACTCAAAAAAATATACTTAAAATACACAGCTTAGTTCTTTGCTTTTGTAGTCATTTGACAACACTAAATTAAAGGTGATTTATGGAGTTAAAACTCAGCACAAAACCAGGCAAGGATCAAGCCAGTTCTTGTATGACTAAATAATCACCCAACCTTTTATACACTGACATTGCAACTTGGCAGATTTAAAATGGACAAATGTTATTTACTTTCTTAGTTCAAGTCTAGTATTAAAGGTGTTGGAACTGTTCATTTAGATTTCAGCCATACTGTCATAAGGGAAACATATTTTACGAGTTGTTCTCATTTTAAAGACAATCTCTCTACATGGTAATTCAGCTGGTTCACCAACTTATTTCTCAAGAATTACTTTGAGCCAAAGACGTTATGCAAAAACCTTGAGTGTTCCCTAATTTCCCCAATAAAGTTTTTAAGTGACATTTTGTGATTGCATTGAATGGTTATTTAGAAATTTGATAAGTACTGAATTACAGTGTTGGTGTTAATCCAAAAATACTCCGCTTAAAACAACCTGCTGGTTGCTATTAAGATTTTTGAACTGAAAAATAGCTAGGAAGATGAGAGAGAGATGTGGTGAAATAAAATGATTTGTTCTTTGTCATATTAAGGCTGAAGAGGAAATATAAGGATTAATAATATGAATGAATCAGACCCCAAAATACCACTAATAAAGTAAACGTGTTTCACTTTTCATCTCCTTGTTTAGAATGTTTTTACAATTGGAATACTCTTAATTGCAGGTTTGAACACTTACTTGTTAGCGTGGATAATAAAAACAAAAAAAAATGTTTTCCTGTATTTTTTTCTTTACCTTATTTCATAAAATACTTTAAGAGTTTTTATAAAGAATTATTTGAGTGATACTGTGCACAAAAGTACTGGCAATAGAAACCAAGTTCAGTTATTTCCAAATTGTAAAACAAACAAACAAACAAACAAAAACAACAAAACAACAAACAGAATAACAGAATAGCAGAATTGTGGGGGTTTGACGAGACCTCTGGAGATCATCTAGTCCAATCCCCTGCTAAAGACGGTTCCATACAGGAGGTTGAGCAGGAAAATGTCCAGGCAGGTTTTGAATGTCTCTACAGGAGACTCCACGACCTCTCTGGGCAGCCTGTTCCAGTGCTCTGTCACCCTCAAAGTAAGGAAGTTCTTCCTTGTGTTCAGATGGAACTTCCTGTGTTTGTGCCCATCGCCCCTTGTTCTGTCACTAGGCACTGTCGAAAAGAGCCTGGCCCCATCCATGTGTCTCCTGATCATTAGATATTTATAAGCACTGATAAGACCCACAAGTGTAAAGACTCATATATAAATCGTTAGTGAAATCTGATTTTAATTACCTTACAACATTAAACAGACTCTTTAGTTTTAGAAACTGTAACTTGCAGAACTATTAAAACTCTCAAATGCTTCTATCACAGAAATAGACCTAATATCTCACAAATGAGGGAATATCACTTTGACTGTATCACAATTGGAATGTAGTGGGGATAAAAACCCTTTCTCCTCCCCATTTGCATGTTGGTTAGTGTTAGTTCTAGTGGCTAACAGGTCATTTTAGAGGTTAGTTTTCTTAAAACACCCAGGTATTGTTCAAAGTAATTCTGAATTTTACTGGCTTTCCTCTGAATATGCGTCACTTCCTCATGTTTTCTACTTCTGAAACATCTTCCAAAAAGCTTCATTGTAAGGTGATGAAAGTCCTTACTGGGAAACACAGCCCAAAGATCAGAGAGACAAGATCAGAGAAGATGCTGCAGTCTCGAGATCAGAGACTGATGATGCAAAAGCAGAATTATAAGCTCATGCTTGTTATTTTACTAAAACTTTAAGTTTGCAAAGCAAATAATATTTTTGAAATGATATGACCCTATTTTATTTTTCAAAAGTGATCATTTGCATTTTTTAGTGATTTCTAGCTACTGACAAAAAAAAAGCTAAAATTATGTTATTAAAGTAAAATACTTGCACATTAAGGCCTTGTGGATTGACAGGATGGTGTTTAATTCATTCTTTCACATGGAGTTAAGCTTGAGTTAAGCTTTTATGAGAGAAGAAAAGAAGATGAATAGAAAGAATAGAGCATTTTTGAATAACAAATAAAGAAAATATTGGGAAACTGCAGACTAAAATAACAGACAGGTGCTAGAAGGACAATATGGTTTTGGTTATTTTGTTTAACAAATGAGAAATCTGCAAAATAGCTTCATCCCATTAAAAACCCTACACAAACATGCAAAGACTCATTTATTCTAGGCAAACTTACTACTTTAAGTGGAGATTCCAGCAAACTAATTTAGTGCACTTAAACTCTTAGTTCTAGTGAGACACTTTTTGTGCTTCTTCTAAAGTATCCTTATTATGTTATTTTTCTATAATATGGATATAATTTTCTGTTTAAATCTCAGGTTTACATAATGATGCTTCACTTGATAGAAGAGGGAAGGGAGACAATCTCGAATCTATTTTACCTAGAAAGTGTTTAGCCATGGTGATTCACCAATTTCTTAAAAATAAACTAACATAAAAATAAAACTACAAAAACAAAACAAACCAACATAATAACCTTACTCACATCAACTCCACATTTTATAATCTAAGCAAAATGTTTAATCTAATGTAGGAAAAACATGCTAACATTAAAGCTTGACTTGCTAAATATTCTCTTAGGACTCTCAGGAACATTTATCCTAAGATAATAGAACCTTGCTCTATCTTTTATTATTATTTTTTTATTTTTTAGATGCAATTGCAGCATTACATGCTGGATATGAAACTGCACCTGGACTCCGGAAATGTAGTTTCTATTAACCCTCCTCCACCTGCTCTTTTATTACGTGGAAGTGAGTTTACTTTTGCTCTTAATGTTAACCTTTATCTATCTCATTTTTTATGTCTTGTGCTCTTGAGATCAAGGCTATCACTGAGTCAGGCTCCCATTTGGTGTAACACATCAGCTGCCACAGTGTTTAGTTTTAGCAGAGTAGGATCTTTTCATTGTAAACAAAAACTGCTCAGTGTCAGCAGTTTGTAAGTGCAACTGCAAGAGAAATAAAGTCTAACATTAATGGTTTGTTCCTGGCACATCACACGTTAATTTCTATGATCTATACTATATATCTTTTCTGGAGAACTTTGGAACAGTTGAAAAAGTTCAGATATTCTGGATGAGAGATGATAAGCTGCTATTTAATTTAATTTTTGCTCTTGTATCTCACATTACTGATGCTTCAATACTTGGATGGGTGTCCCATCTTTTGTTATCAAAATTAATTCATTAATTACTGTGTCAGAAGAACCAGTTTAAACCAGAAAATGCAACTGAACACTAATTTTAAAAATATGGAAAGAAATGGGATGGAAAGCTTATCATTCTGACCTTGTAACTGAATCATGAAAACAATGTACAAGAGGATCTCCCCATCCAGAGACTACATTACATAGAACACTCTTTGATTTTTGAGATGTTTTTGGATTTAAGTTTCCACCTACAAACTTTCCTAATGAGACAAGATAACAGTAGTAAAGAACTACTCATAAGGAGAAAAATTTTCCTTTCCTTACCATGATATTACACAGACAAATGTACGTACATACAAACAATGAATATACATAGTACAACATATGAGGTTTTTAGCTTGCTAAATCTGGAATCTTTGGTATCTGTTTTGTCTGTACTTGCAAGATGAAGCAATAATATTCATGTTGCTTGGGTGCGCTAGGGAATAAAACGTTCTGGCAGTTGATTAAATACCAGACCAAAGCCAAGACATTTAATCAATGCATAAAGCCCTTTATTCCCTGCACATTCCACTGTCATTAATGTAACTGTTACTCTAACAAAAATAAGACACTTATGAACAGCATGCTTTATAAGCACTTATTTTCAAGCTTTAAACATGATGTCATAGTGACACAATTCATAATCCTTAATGCTCACAATTCATTTTAAAAAGAAGAATCCACCTGCATACATGAGACTCCCTTAACAATTTCATATTCTTTTTGTTCCTCACTCATTGTTTGACAGAGCTTACTCTCATATGCAGAAAGAAACAACTTCAGATAATATCACAAGTCATTAACCTCATTCTTTCTGTCTACATTATTTGTTTCATTGCAGAAAACCATAGGCTATCTTGGCAGCCTGTCATTGATGCCAGTTAAGCATCTTGTTTAAATTACAGAATCACAGAATTGTAGGGGTTGGAAGGGACCTCTAGCGATCATCGAGTCCAACCTCCCTGCCAAAGCAGGCTCCCTAGACCAGGCTGCACAGGTAGGCATCCTACGCTTCAGTTTGTTGCCATTTCCCCTTGTCCTATTGCCACACACTGAGTCCGGCCTCATCCCTTTGCCTCCCATACCTTAGATATTTATAGACATGGATCAGATCCCCTCTGAGTCTTCTTTCCTCAAAGCTGAACAGACCCAGGTCTCTCAGCCTTTCCTCATAAGAGAGGTGCTCCAGGCCCTTTATCATCTTTGTGGCCCTCCGCTGGACTCTTTCCAGGAGATCCCTGTCTTTTTTGTACTGGAGAGACCAGGAGCTAGACACAATACTCCAGGTATAAAATAGCCTATGCAATTTTGTACTTTCCTACATAATGCAGATCACAAATAACAGACAACACTAGACGTGTATAAATTCAGCATGTGGCAAATATTTGCAAGGTTCTGCCTTAGAACTTCTGAGGTTGTCCAAATGATGTATGGAAACATAAGCTAAATCTTGAAAATTCATGGATTTTTTTTCTATTGTTGTTTATAACAACCTTTTTCATCTTTTATGACTGAAATTCACATGTTATATATACATGTCCTCCTGCACTGCACTATATACATATAGAAAAAAAAAAAAAGAATGAAAGAACAATGAAGGATGAATGAGAAAAAATTAGTGATAATGCACACACAAAAACTCATTTAACAAAAGAATACAAGAGAATAACTATTTCAAAACATTATGCTATAAACTTACTTAATGTCTACCAAAATTCCTTTTTAAGTTTTCTGGAAGGATCTGTTTCACAATATGGCACATTTTTGGGGGAACCAAAACTACTGTTCTATTGTCAAAAAGATTGTGTATTTTTTTCTTTAATTTTTATTTATTTAAAAACATTAGAAGGGATTACATTGTAACCCTGCAATCTAATCATCTGCACAATGTATGCAACTAAATGTGCAATTTTAGTACTGTTTGAGGTGTAACATACATTTTACAAAGATGGCTTTACTTTGTTTAAACTTTCCAGCAAATTAACAGTTCACCCAAACAGTAGGTGAGACTCCAAAGGCAGCAGTGATAAATGGGCAACCTGCTCCTATCCTATACACTTTTTTGTTTGTTTCCTACCACAGAACTTTGTCAGTATCCCACTTGACAGTGTTCTCCCTTCCTCTCTCACATATTTAGTGTAATAGCTACAGAAACAAAGCAGAAGCTCACGTTTGAGCATTATTTACAATAACTTCACAGACCTTTACAATCGCTGCACTCCTAGGCAGAATTCTTTATCCTGTGTGACTCATGCTCAGTTCTGGAAGTGTTAATTAATGTTTCATGGGATTAAATATTCACATTGTTGAATTGACTCTGCATTATGAGGCTTAAAATCAGTATATACAGCTATCTAATTTATCATCAGCCCAATGTCTCACTTGTATGAATCTTCCAGGAATGACTGTTTTCTCTAGAAAATGGAAATCTGTGACTGACAGCGAAGTGTTTAAGTGATAGATACACAGTAGGGCTACCTCTGACAGCTGTCTGTCTAGGAAGGTTTGAAGCCTCAGTCATCATGCTTTCCCTGGAGGCATTTTGCTTATTAATTACCTCTGTCAAAGATTAGATAAATACTTCAATACTATTTTTTTTTTCCCTAAGTGAACTCCAAAATTTATAATTACTGAGATACATTAATAGTATTTATAATTATCAAATATATATTTACAGTCATGACTGCATATATAAACTTTGTGAAAACTAACATTTCAGCTTACCTGTAAGATCCTTGTCTAACAATTTTTCACGTTTATAATAATGGTGGCTACAGTAGTGTCTGCACAACAGAGAATAGCAAAAAAAATACGGATCACAGAAAGGATTTTTAAAGTAGTTTTCATACTGCGCTACTCTGAACTAACATTCTTTACTCAAAATAGCAGCATATAAATGATCAGACTTCATTTATAACATTATATTACAAGATGTTTAGACAGATATTTTTGTTTTGTATTCATTATTGAAAATGAAATGATTTTGAAGGCATGATTGAGTTTTTTTTTTTTTTTCTTTAATGTAACCTAAAGCTTATTCAAAAGCATTATAGTTATATAAAACAGTGATCTCCAAACTGTTTAAGTCACTTAACTCGCTGCTTGAATCATCTTCTACACAAGTAATACATACTGGAAGAATTTGCTCTAGAATACACATGTTCTTAATATGTGTATCCTCCTCTGCCTCTTTTCCTCCAGAGAATTAGTAATGTTTTAAGCTACTGTTGGAAGAGATTTTTCCAGCTGAAGACATTTATTACTAGCAAGAAGCTGTCCTGTCATACTTCCAGAACAAAATCACGCTTATGCATACTGTCTGTTCCTGGAGTCACAACAGATTAAATGAGGAAGGCATCATTTTAGTGGACCCCAAGTAGAAAATGTGTATCTTTCAGGCTATAAAGAAGCAATCTTCCACAGAGATACAGTGGTGAACATAAGAATTTTCAGTAAAGATGGTTAACATTAATTATATATATATATATATAAACACATTGCTTTGTATGAAGTTTATGATCTAACCAGAATCACAAATACTGTAAATACGGAAAGACCTCTTTGACACATTCTACATGTCAAGTCTCCTGAATGTCTCTTAAATGAAGTGGTAACTTGCTAATTAATGAAGCTGAAATGACTGAAAAAATAGACCCTTCAGGACTTCAAATGAGAACAGGAAAGTATGACAAGAATTCAGATAATGTAGTGCAGGATGAGTAAACCACCTACATTTAAACATAATATTGCAACATCAGTGGCAGCAAGGGGCTAAAAAGCAAGTAGGTTGTTTTATGTTACAGTTTGAGTGAGTCTTAGAGAGAGTGACAGCATTTCCTGTAGTTTCCTGAAGTTAGGGTTTTCATGCCATAATTGCTGCTCTGCTTTGTGCAAGAATGCTAAGACTTTAGTCTTCTACAGAGCGTTATCCACTCATTTACCTCCCACTCTACTGTCTTAGAAGGAAGATGCACATGCTGGACAACCACCATGTATCCTACATATGACACTTGTCTCATCTTTATGCCAAGTACGAGACACAGCAGGGACCCCCTTGTCCAGAACACCTTGACTTATCCGGCAGCATTGCAATGGTAGGACCACCATCTAAAAAAATGCTGACCTTAAGGACAAGATATGTATATGCAATCAGAATGATTTTGAGTGTCTGAAGAATGCCCCAGAAATATCTGGATTACAATGTATTATTATGTATATGCAGTCGTATCTTTCATTTGACACTGAAAGTATGTAGCTCTCATGATTAATCTGGTTGGCATTATTATTTTGAATATAAGCATGTTAGAAGAAAGGAGGAAAAAAATCCTCTGAATTCTTCTATTTTAGCTGATTTTGTTTCATTTGACCTTTGCCAACTTCCCTCATGCAGCGAACACCCACAAGATTTAAAGTTGTGTGGGAGGATTTTTCTCATAAAGAATGGCGAAGTACAGCTTAGAACTATCACTCTAAACAAACTGTACATCATTATGTACACTGCTGGCTTATTGCTCTAATTAACAACTAGGTATTTTCTCTCTGGTGAACAACATGAGAGGTTAAGAGTCCCTATTTTTCATTCACTTCCTGCTGAAGACTCCCTGTGACCAAAAAGCCTGCTGCTGCGACCTGTACAGGTTTAGAATGAACCCCTAAAGTTAAACAAACATTCTCACAAAAATAAACAAACAAAAATTTGCTTTGTTAAGGAAAACTGTTAATGGTGGAAAAACGGAATAGGTTTTCAAAAGCAAAGGACACTGTTTCAGGCTAGACAACTGTTCTGGTGTAACATTCCTTGAATAATGAACAGACTTGAGACTGAGGTGTTCCTTGGGCCCAGAAATGAATGCGCAATGACTCTATTTTGGCTTCAGCACCTGAGAGTCAAACACAGAAATCAGCGATTGCAATGAGCACAAATGGAGTATTTACTGACATAACAATCCCATACATCTTACACCTACCTGAGGCAATTCTTCTACTTTAAAAGTGGCAAATGAATCAGTGTAACATTGTTGTCAGCAGAAAAGGGACAGAAAGCAAGGGTACTATAAAGGAAATATTTCTGCATAGGGTGAAGCAACCAGCATTCTGCCATGGGAGGTGTGATGCATCCTCAGTGTCACCACTGGCCTCAAACTGCCTGCCTGAGGACACTGTCTCCACTAAGTCTTACAAGGTGGCCTAAGAGAACAATACAACCTGGAAATGGGAAAGCTGAACTTATAACTATTACATTTCATCACTGTTATAGAGAAGATTTTAAGAAGAATGAGGATTCAATATTATTTCATGTAAATCTGAACCTGTGCAATTTGTTAATGACTTTTCTACCTTGCATGCCATACAGCCTGGGGTAAAATATAAAAATATAAAATTCAGAGGACAGAAGAATCACAGATGACATATTAATTGTAACAGTGTAAATATGCCCCATTACAATTAAAACCATATAATTCTAACAAGAATGGAATTTGTAAATTTAAGATACATGGAAAAAAAATGTAAAGCAATGAAAAACTGATGCAATGGAATAGAGTAATTAGTTTCCTTAATCCTGTCACCTTGTGTGCCTATATTACAATGTTTTCTTTATATACCATGAGCACATTTCTTCCTTCCCAATGTTTCCTCCAATCAGCAAGCTCCTCTTCTTAAATGGTACTGTGGAGGTACAATCAGTTCAATCAGTGTACAGTCCCTAGTAAACATGCTTTGATTTGTTTTTACATTCTATCTTACCACTCAGCATGCAGATCCCGATTCTGCTTACTGCATATCCTGAACTGAACACAAAGGATTTAATATCCTTATAAGCTTGTATATAGTTTTATCACTGCCCTATCAAAGGTTTTAATTAACCTTTCACCTTTCACACCACAATATTTGACTGCAATCTCCCAGGGAAATTATTTTTCTTTTTTTTTTCTATCCCTCTGCTCAAAATTCAAGACAAACAATTGATGAAGAACTGTTTGTTTTACTGCAGAGACAACAGAAATTTTCCGTTTTCAGATTAACTGCTCTCAAATGTACCTTGACTAAGAGGAATTGCCCTTTAGAAAGACATGCACATAGAATAATCAGCTGAAAGTCTTATCTTACTTCATGTGTAACTTACATAAATTCAAGAACCGAGTTCAGACATTTGAATGTATTACATAGTACCCCTCTCTGCATTCAAGTTAAGACTTCAACAAATACATAACCAGAACACTCAAATTATACTTCAAATGAAAACACTTCAGTGTAGAAGGGAATCATAGAATCATAAAATACCCTGGGTTGAAAGGGACTCACAAGCACCATCAAGCCCAGCTCCTGGCTCCACACAGGACCACCTAAAAATCAGACCATATGTCTGAGAGCATTGTCCAAATTCTTCCTGAACTCTGGCAGTGTGGGGCCGTGACCACTGCCCTCTGGTGCAGAACCTTTCCCTAACCCCCAACCTGATCCTCCTCTGACATAGCTCCATTCTGTTCCCTTGGGTCCTGTTGCTGTCACCAGAGAGCAGAGGTCAGGGCTGCCCCTCAATCTCCTCTTCTCTAGGCTGAATAAACCAGGGGACTTCACTTGCTTTTCACACGCCTTGCCCTTCAGACCCTTTCCCATCTTTGCAGCCCTCCTTTGGACACTCTGATTGTTTTATGTCCTTTTTATACTGAGGTGCCATAAATTGCACACATTACACAAGGTGAGGCCACACCAGTGCAGCGTAAAGAAGGACAGTCACTACCTTCAACTGGCTGGGAATGTGATGTTTGATGCACTCCAGGATATGGTTGGCCTTCCTGGCTGCCTGGACACACCATTGACTCATGTTCAACTTGCTGTCAACCAAGGCCCCCATAACCCTTTCAGCAGAGCTGCTCTCCAGAGTCTCATTCCCCAGTCCATATGTATAGCCAGGGTTGCCACTTCTCAGCTGCATATACTGGCACTTGTTAAACTTAAGGCAGCAATTGCCCAGCTCTCTAATTTGTCTAGATGTCTCTGCAAGGCCTCTCTACCCTTGATGGAGTCAATAGTTCCTCCCAATTTTGTATCATCAGCAAGCTTGCTCAAAATACCTTCTAGTCCTACATCCAAGTCATTTATGAAGACATTAAAGAGAACTGGCCCTAAAATAGAGTCCTGGGAAACCCCACTAGTGACCGTTCACCAGCCTGATGTAACTTCATTTACTATAACCCCTTGGGACTGACCCATCAGCCAATTGCAGACCCACTGCATTGTGTTTTTGTCTAGTCATATCCTGGACATTTTCTCCAGAAGGATACTGTGAGAAAAGAATCAAAAGCTTTACTGAAATCCAAAATGATAAAATCAATTGGCTTCCCTTGGTTAACTAGATGGGTAACCTTGTCATAAAAGGAAATTAAGTTAGCTAAACAGAAAGAATACGTTCATAGTGCTGAACAGTTCTGCAGTTTATTACAAAAGATAATAACTGCAAATTCAGGACTTGTTGGAGTTATCAACCCATTCCCAGAGACCATAAATAAGAACCTCAATCAAAACTCAGAAACTTTGGGAATGAACAGCTCTCTGTGAAAGAGTATTTTCTGCACTTTGGTGACAGAATAGTTCTTTGTTTACTGGAAAAATAATTGTTCCTAAAGGAAATCTCTATTTACTTATTTATTGCTTTAACATTAGTTTAAGTGAACAATCTCAAAATGCTCTATTCAAGTTCATCTGTGAGTAGTGGCACTGAAAAATCTAATGTCAGTCAGTCCTAGAATATTGTCTATCCAGTGCTGCTGTAGTGCTTTGAGCACAGATGATTATGTAGAAGCTTCATTTTGAAACTTTTTTATGAGTGTTATGCAGCAACATATTGCAGTACACTTCACGCTACGTGTCCTTCATTTGCATTCCAGTAGGAATGGACCTGGCTTGCTGGGACTGAGAATTTGCTCTGATCATGTGCTGAATGGCTACAAAGCCTTGGAATCTAAGCACCTTATTATTCTTTGCCTCAGCATTGAATGAAAAGGGTAACTGAAAACACATTTCCATTAAAAGATAAGGTTTTGTATTTGATTTTTCATTTACATTCACTGTGAAATAAATGATTAAGTAAATATATTTTATAAAACCTTGTCTTTTTCTAAGAAATGACAAACAGAATAATACAACTGCAGTTAGAAGCAAAGATGTTAGCAAAGCTACTTTTAGTATGTAAGACGAATAATGAATACCCCTTTGAAAGCATTTAATCAAACCTTTGGTGTCAAATTACTGTATAAACAATCCCCATACTTTAAACAACACTGGAAGTACAATGAATATGCGAGGGCTAATCTGAAAGCAATGACTTCCTATTTTATTATGTTGGCCCATGACACCAGAGGCAGACATTGGTGGTGTGGCAGAAGAGGTTATCATAGAATCACAGAATTGCTCAGGTTGGAAAAGACCTTCAAGATCACCAAGTCCAACCACAACTTAAACATACTACCCTAACTCTGACAACTCACTGCTAAATCATGTACATGAGCACCACATCCAAATGGATTTTAAACACACTCAGGGATGGTGACTCAACCACCTCCCTGGGGAGCCTATTCCAGTGCTTAAAAATAACAAGCAAAAAAAACCAACAAAACAAAAACTCCCCAAACCAGAAAAAGATCAGTCTTTATATGTTAGTTACAAGCACACTGTAGTGTGGGAAAAACAGTTACTTTCTCTTGGGTTACTTTTGACCAGATTTAGCCCTTTTCAGTCCTGAAATACTTGAAAATGTACTCATCACCAGTGCTTCACAAAAACTATGGGGAGAGCATTGCTGAGAGCCTTCTACATGAATAATCTTAAAATACTGAGAGAAGTTTTGCATCAGCTGTCCTCCCAGGAGCATCATGTGCTGCCCAGTAAAAATAGTAGTGATATAGTAGCAGTCTAGAAGTAGTCTCCTTTGGAGTGGGATGTGCAGAACTAAATTCAGATCAGCATGAGGGACTGGCAACTCTTTAAGTAGGATGTGAGCAGAAAAAAAGGAACTTTGGTAGCATTTTTGGAATAGTTGTTTTGATGCTGAACCTTGGAAATGGCAAGACGAATCTTAATCAAATTCCCAGGAATCCTGGAAATTCACTGTCTGCTCCATGGAATTTTTCCTTACAAGGTCTGTATTTGAACTCCCTGATGGCATTTCTCTAATACACTTCTAGAACAGCTAACGCTTTAAACATGGCATAGAGAGACAGCTGCAGCCCTAAAATGATCCTTGGCACTTGACTACTGCTTTCCCCAGCTGGCAAATTTTCCTGTTGTTTTCCTTTTCCCTTTTGTGTAAGTCAGTTGATGATATTTGTTTGTTCTGTAATGAGGAAGCAGTTTCCTCCATCTGATATTAGAACAAAGTCTGATTGTTATTTTGATTTCTGGGTCATTTTTTTCTCATGTAGCTACTTATAAATACCACACGTGCCATCCAGCACTATGTGCTCATTTTTCTCCGTTTATATTCCTTGCTTTAAAATGTCTCCACAACCTCCAATAATTAATGACTGTTTCCTCTTTGTCCCTCCATAGCTAGTGGAATTATTAATGCTGTAGTTAACCACATCTGTACAGAGAATGAAGGAATAAACTGAGGACAGAAAAATTCTTTGCAGAGCCAAAGAACTTGAACTTAGATCTCTAAAAGTATTTCAGTAGCTTACCATCAGGCTTTTCTTTTTTGTCATGGAGTTTTGTCATTTTAAATTCTCCATGCAATTATAACATAGTAATTCTTTCATTAATTCCTATTTGGATAGCAGTGTTTCCCACTGTTTTTGTTTTCACGGATAACTTTGCTTTCTCGGTTCAAAGCATCTCTAAAGCAAATGCAAATTTTTATATCTTGTTTGCACTCTTAAAAATGAGGAGGACATAGTGGTGTAGTGAACGTCTTTGAAAAGGATTATCATGTCCTGTCTCAGAGAATGTGAAGCCACTTGCCTGAATTGAAGGAATTTTTAAAATAACTATTACATCTTTTCTGTGTTATGGTCTCCATCTTCTATGATCTCCTGTTTAAGCTTAATCTCCATTGCCCCAGATTAGTCCTAAAAGTTATTTCTTCCTACCCCAAATAAACTATTTAGAAATATTTAGAGATAAGCAAAAATTCCAGGAAAAGGCTTATGACTTAAGCTGAGGTCCAAGGTTGTGGTGCACATTATCCATGGAAAATGCCCTCAAATTTATTTTCTATGAATAGTGGTAAATTGATATTATTTAGGCTTTCCTGCTTCCTCTGTTCCCCACCCCTTCCACCACTGAATAGAAGCCAAAGACCCCAAACAAAATGTCAGTTTGACATTTAGTGAGACCTTTTTTTTTTTTCCATACAAATAGTTGTTCAATGCCTTTGTATACAAAAAATGTAAAAATCCTCATCCTTCTATGAGGTTACTGAATTCTGAAACTCCTCAAATGATTCTTTGAGGAAAGAGAAAAAAAACAACAACAAATAATTTTGCAAGGTTCTTCTTGCCTCGTTCTTGTTTGTTTTTCTTTCTGTCATATATATGAGCAGTTTAGTAAAAGCTTAAAACAGTTGAAACTCAGCAGATGAAGAAAGATAATGAGTAGCTGCTACAGCTGATGTTGTGATACTTCAAATTATACTCAGAGTAAAACAATTTGCCCAGTGTTAAATTGTCACATTGGAGCTTGTAGGAGGAGCCACTTGATCCTGCTGTGCTTACATTTCTTGGAATCTTGCTCTTTGGGTAGAGAGGCTTTGGTAAGACAGGGGATTATTTTGGCTTCCAAAGCAGTTTTAGTTGCTGGAGGACACTGTTCAATTGGTAGGCCAGTCAGTTTACATGTATTGCCTGGAAGACAGGAAAAGAGTAATTCCTTATTCCTGGGTTAATTCTGGAGTTGACACTGTTTCATATTTATAACGGTTAATTACCTGGACAGTGGGAAGGAGGGCATCCTCAGCAAGTTTGTAGAAGATGCTGAATGGAGGCAGAGGAGTTGATATGGGGAGGGTAGAGATGAAGGGCAGAGATTCAGAAGGACCTTGTCAAACTGGGTAAGTTTATTGACAGAAAACTCCTGCAGTTCATCATGGGCAAATCACAATGCTACTATCTGAGCCAGAACATCTCTGGGCAATAATACAAGCTGGTGTTTGGAGAGCAGCACTGCAGAAAATGATACGGGGAGCTGATGAACGAGTCATGTGTGAGTAAGCAGTGTGCCCTCGTGGTGAAGTGGAACCAACTGCAGCAGGTCAAGGAAAATGATTCTTTCAATGACAGTTCTGTATATGTCAAAGTATCAAACCGTGTGTCAAGACTTACACAGAAAAGATGAAGGAAATCCTTGGAAATTGTAAAGCTGACCCTCTTTTTTTTTAATTATTATTTTTAAAGGCATGAAGGAACATAGTGCTCTTCTAGGCTGCAATATTTCTTACATATGCATCTGATTTCACTGTCATGTTGAGGATATCCTAAGACATAAAAGGACTAGGAAGCAATAAGGGTAGGAAGAGTAGGAAAAATAAGTAGCAGTGTTTGCACTCTAATATAGTGAGTCATCGTCATGGGTGTACATGGCTTGGCAAGAGGTGGGGCATTCGCTTAGAATTTTGCAGCAAAGGGATAAGGACTCAAATGAAGTTGGGTTTCTTTCTCTCCTTCTCTGTCTTTCTTTGTTTCTTTCTTGTATTGATCATCTAAATACTCTGATATTTAAAAACATTAAAAAAAATACCAGTATTTTCTCAATAGTAATATTGATAACACAAAAGTTTTGTGGGGCTGTTTTCAGTTTTCTTGGCCATTGCTACGTGAAAAAGTTGTCTTGTGTGCCACAATTGATTCATATAATTTACCATTTTGATTCAGGAGGATGCATAGAGAATGTACAGGTGTAAGGACAGCCAGATGTTGGCAACCTGGAGTGACTTGAACATGATTAATAGTAACTGTGTAGAGCCTGGCTTGCTTACAAGCTTAAAAACAAACATCACCAACTCACCACCCCAAATAAAAGCAATGTGAGGGGACTGAGTGTACCGTCAATAAGTTTGCACATTACACTAAGTTGGGAGGAAGCGTTTATCTGCTTGAGGGTTGGAAGGCCCTACAGAGGGATCAGGATAGGCTAGGTTGATGGGCTGAGCTTTGTCTCTTAGTTATGAAGTAGTCTGCAAGGCAAGAGAATCTAGAAAGGATTATTCATCATCTTGGTTGCTTATTCAAATAAAAAAGAGTTTGAGTATAATCAAGCCTGGCTATTGTTTTCCCCCTGGAAATGCTGGAAATGGAAGAGAATGTGGTGTTATTGTGGAAAAATTCCTCTGTACAATCATAACATTTTTGCTTATTTTGATTTAGCAGTTGGTAGTCTTCCTAAAATACAGTTTTTTTGGCACACTAGTTTCAGTATTCATTGAAGATGTATGCTGTTGAAGGGGGAAGGGAAGACAGTGATTATGTACTGTACTTACGTAGGCTTCCTGTGTATTCTGAGAGAACTTCTCAGATCTTTTTGCTCCCAACTCTAAACAACATAATCCCTCGAATCTCCAGAGACAGCTGAGGAAGGCAGGATGGGTTCTTGTGGTTTACAGTGTCCTCATAGTCTAAATACTTATAAGTGGAGCCTTTTTCAGCTTTAGCATTTCCTGAATTCTTGGTGACAACAAAACGGTTGAATTCTCCTTTTTGAAATAAAATGCTGAGCAGTCTCTCCCTCTAGTCAACAAGCAACAGAGATGTTTCTAACTCCAGCTGCTGCTTTACAGGAAGATGGCAAAAATGTAGAATGCATTTATGTGCAGAGGACAGTGTATTCTGCTGCTTCTAAATTGTGTGGAGTCAAATGAAGAATTTACATCCTATTTTAGCATTGCTTTTGATAAATCCCAAATGTAGACGCCTCTGGTCTGATGACTGAATGTCTTAAATTTGGATATGCCGAATCTTCTCTGAATTGAGGAGCGGATGCATTTTGGAGGTTGTCTTCGATCACATAGTACTGAATTAAAAATCTAGACTGGAGTGCCCTGTCAGTTCTGCAGTTTCGAGGCATGAATGTCACAACTTATTAAAGTCTCTACTTGTTACAGAATGGATTGACTGATTAGTAACTCAATCTGAAACCTGTTACACAAGAGATTTCTCTATGCTGTATCTCATTGTATTATGGGATTACATTAAAAAAAGATGGTGGCTGAAGCAGTAGAAATTGGAGAAGACAGAAAAATCACTCTCGGGGTGCAGCCTTAATTATTGTTTGTTATTTAAAATTACATGAAGCCTTTTATAAAATACTTTTTAAAATAGATGGCAGCATAGTGAATGATGTAATGCTGTTGTATTCTAGGTAATTGTGGTCCAGATGAATACATGCTCTTTGTAGACTGTCAGATGCAGTCATTCATTTGCTGATGACAGCAATCACTCCTAATAGTGCTGAAATCAGATGTAATCTTGCAAAATGAAAAGCAAAACTTTTATGGTGATCTCATTCATTTTTATTCAGATACCATTTCTTTCTATAATCTGAAATTGCAGAAAGAAATAGAATGTAAGAATTCAATGTCTGCTATTAGAGTGACAGGAGATTGCTAGAAATAGCATGACCAAAAAGGTGGTTACAATTTAGCCGTGCTATAAAGGTGGCATCTCATCCCTGCAGAGTGGCCCCAGGCACTCACCCATTGCTCAGCAACAACCAAACCTTCAGTGTGCTATTAATGCTGTGTCTACTAGAACCAGGGCACAGGGAGGGCAGTGCTGACTCAAGTGATGGCAAATATCTGTATGCGTTTTGATATGCTGGCTGAAAACAGTGCTCTGAGCAGCAAAGAATACACAGCCGTGCTTTCCGTTTTGACAAAGGAGTTTGAGAATAGGTTTCAAGAGTGCCAAAAAAATCATCAATTTATGTTTGTGACACGATTATCAGTTGATATAAATAGATTTCATGCCCATTTTCAGATGCAATGTGTAGACTTGCAATCAGATATTCAACTAAAAAATCTGATCATGTCTCTCTACTGGACTTTTATAAGACCTCTCTTACCAGTGGAAAAGTATCCTTCGCTTCACAACCACATGCTACTCATGTCATTGCTATTTGGCAGTATCTTCATTTGTGAACAATTTTCGAGGATGAAGTACAGGAAAAGTAAAATTTCATCAAAAGCCTCAGCTGAACACTTTGAGAACTCACTACAAATGGCAAATACTGCCATAGAAACAGATTGATTTGATAGTTTCACAAGAACAAGGTCAAATATCCCACTAGTTTAATGTTTTTGTTCCTCTCTTTTTTGGATGTTTTAAGAAAAATGTTATAATTTGAAATATTTTGTTACTTACATATTAATGATACTGTATATTTTAAGAGGGCTGCCCAGAAAGTAATGCCTCCTGTTTTATTATGCAGGCCAATTATGTTAGAGGCAGATTGGTAGTATGGCAGTAGAGACTGAACCTTCCCACCAATATTCCATTACATTTTGTTGCCATACAACAGACTGCAGCAGAGGGACAGTCTGACAAGACATTATCTGACGTGGAAATACATATGAAGCAAAGATGTGTCATTGAATTTCTCCATGTGGAAAACATGGCACTCACTGACAATCATTGATGCTCGCTGAATGTTTATGGATACCAAATAGTGGATGTGAACATAGTGAGGTGGCGAGTGGTGCATTTCAGCAGTGTCAACAGCGGGTCACCTCCACTGGTGCAGATTTTTATGAGCACAGCATGAAAACTCTTTTTCACTGCTGGAGAAAATGCATAGCTAATTGTGGTGACTGTGTTGAAAAATACTTTTTTGTAGCTGAGTATTTGCTTTATCAAATAGTGTTACTGTGCTCTTTGTATTGGTTGTAGTTTCCATGGAAGTAAATAGGAGATATTATTTTTGGAGCGACTTATATCTGTGTGGTCCAAGACAATTCTTCTTCTCAATGCGGCCCAGGCAAAAAAGTTGGACACCCGTGTTGTAATTCATACAGAACTTTTAAATACTAGCTACAACACTTGAAGGTGAGGAAGATTTCTGGCAAGATAGTGTACAGTGTTACAGATGTTTAAACTCAATTTTCTTTGGGAATGCTGAGAACCTCAGCCCAGGTAGTAGTAGGGGAAAATGTTTGATTTGTTAGTAGCATCAGATGGCTTTCTTAGTGAAGGTCCATTAATAAACAGTTCACAAATTACCCATCTGGCAATGCTGTGCTATTTGTCTTCTGTTAGGCTGAGGTATGTGTAGTGCATGCATGTGATGATGTACTGTTGTCATAACCATCTTGTCGAGATGAACTAGGCATACCGAGTGTGCCTTGGGGCTGAGCACTGGGCTGCATAGTCTCTTAAGATTTCATCCATTCATGTATTTCTGTAGCTATCTTTCTTGCTGATCATTAAATGACAATTTTCTGAAATCTAAATATTCACACTTCATAGAGCAATGGTGCAGAAGACACGTGCTCAGCATTTTGTTTTAGCTGATAGTGCTTCCTTGTTTCAAAAATCTATTTGAGGTGGAGGTACTCCAGTGGATGTTACTGGTGTCTTCCTACTTCAGCCTTACCTGAAATGCACTTCTTTGTGAGGACCCTTAGTGTGTTTGGAGCAATTCCTTTTGCCTTTTGTAAGCGTTTAACTATTTGGTTTTCTGCTTTGCCGTGCGATTGGATCTTACTGTTGTGAAAGTCAAATAAGCCCTAAATTGTTTCTCAAAAAATAAAGTTTTAGTTTTGCATGTACTTCATTTTGTCATCTTTTTATGATTTAAAACTTTTCCCAATATGAGAGCTGAGAAACTGTTTCATGTGGAACCTGCAGTTTGCTGTGGTTATTCTCCTCTTCCCAGGAGCTGGAAATTCTAGTATGTTGAGAAATGATGATACTACAGTTTTCAAATAATTCTTTACTATAGCTGATGCCTATGAGTTGTGCTTATAAAAAGATTCACCCTTTACAACTTCAAAGGGAGAAGACTGTCTGAAAGAGGCAGTTGCACACAGTAGTTTGGATGACATAGCTTATACTTCATTTATTTTGAAATTTTATGTTGAAATTGACTTTTCTTGCTGTATGTAATGTATCTGAAAGGCACTGTTGAGTATTTAATGGACTTCTAAAGAAAGTGTATGTAACGGTGTAACAGGTGAGTATATGGCTGTCTAGAGCACTTTATAAAGAGAACTGCTGGTATCATCTGTCTAATTCTATAGGATTTTTCATAAGGGTTCATACTGTGGCACAGTGGAGAATGTCAAGTCTTTTATTCTGGTGGAAAATCATCTAGTACAACTTTGGTAATGTAGTAATCAGCATGGATAAGAGGATAAGAGCCAGAAGGTTTGGGCAGTCACTGCTCATGTATTTCTGTGTTGAATCTTGCATGGCTTGAACGTGTAGAAGTGGAGAGCTTGGGCGTTCTGCTGAAGCTGGCTCAGTACAAATGTAACACGGATAAGAAGCCCAAATGAAAAAACACCAAATGCAAATTTTAAGAATGTTATGCTCGTTTTCTGGTATTGAAATATATTAACTTACTCCGAGGCATTTTAACACTATGAAAAGAGCAGTGAGACTACAAGTGGAAGCAACCTGCAGAAACTCTTTTTCTATTTATTCAGGTGTTTCTAGTTCTTCACAAACTAGAACACAGAATTCCTTTTCACACTGAGTGAGTCATTCCTCATTGCCAGTGTTGCCAATCATTTTCCTAACAAATGAGGGCTCTTAAAGGAATTCAAGATGTAATTAGATTGCAGCTTATATAAACTGGGGTAAAACATAGCTATAGGATTGCCCTTATTGGTGACAGTGAGTCAAGTAAATCTTAACCTATGAGAATTTTATTTCTTTTTAAAGAAACATTTGCTCTGACTTAAGTGCCCACTCACACAATCTGCTGTTAGTATGTGTTGAAACATCTCTTGTTGCGTATTTCCTGAAATATATCAGTGAGTTATGAAATTCAGAACTTCCTTCTTTATATGTAATGAGTTGATAATGCTTGTTTTATGACCAGTTTAAAGACTGCCTCCTAGATTGGTAGTTACTTGCACGAAAACATTGGAATGTAAGGAGTTCTGCTCACAGTAATTATATACCAATGTAAGGCATGGGTAGCTGTAAGTAGACCTCTTTTTATGTCTGTTTTTCTCCTTTCTTTTTTTTTAATACTTCATTGTTTTTGAAGTAAATTAATGAATTAATTACCTGTGGGAGAGTCTTTGAAATATTTAAAAATAAAGGTATATATGGTTTCCTCATCTTGTCCTGGAAATAATATGGATATCTCTTAAAGAATTTGAATACAGCAGGAGTCAAATAAAGTGTTTATTAGGCTGTGATTAAGCTTCTCTATGTAGGAGTGCAATCTGTAGTCTAGACATTTTTTTCTGCTAATATCAACAAGAATGCTTATTTCTCCCTGTCACTGAGGAAGAAAAAGTCATCTATCAGTGTCTGAAAGCTTTGAAAACTAGGACAGTTGTACTGAATTGAACTCTCATTGCATGGATGAGCAGTGGAAGCAGAACATGAGTGCACTGATCAAAGGCAGCTATCACAGCGGTGAGAAGTAGAATCTTGTGACCTTCCTCTCAGCGCATGATGGGTTTCTGTTTAAATTTGAGCCCATTTTCTGGCACTTCTATGGTTTCCCCTTCCTATTTTTCTACTGCATGCAGTTTGAGAATAGCTGTTAGGCTATAGACAGGAGTGGGAAGTGCATGTTTCTGCAGCCCACCCACAACATTAGCCAGCAGTGCATCACCAAATAAGCTCGTCTCTTGACAGTAAAATTTATCTACTGGTGTGCCTATGTTCTATCAATTTAAAATGTAAATATAGGCAGACTGGATGAAGAGTATTCTACTGCAGAGTTTATATATAAATATCTATCTATACATATATATATAAATACATCCACTGCATTTGCACTATGTTGTATTGTTTGAGGGACATGGAAATGCTGTTAGGTATCACCCCTGTCTGTACTGCATGGTCTTTTGACTCTATGAGTTCATCAGTGTTTGTAGCAAAGAGAGTAAAAACTTTGAACTAAAAACTTCTGTTTTCATAAACATTTCTAGTGAGCGAGGTCAGTTTTAGTTCTGCTCTGTATATGTCCATATCAGTCACTTTATTTCTCAGAACGTACAGGTGGTTTGAGTTTTAGAGTCTTTCTTTATAAATACATCTTGATGGACGTTGTTCAATTTTTTTTCCATATCCTTATGTGTACTGAGTACTTCTGCAGTTAATGACAAATGATAACAATTCTAGATCTTTCAGGATATTAGAGTGTCAATATCCTTTCCCACCCACATTTTAGCAAAAGGATAAAATCCTTGAAAGCTATGGCTTTATTTTTGTTGTACTGTATATTAAAACTAAAAATACAAACCTTTATGATATCCTTGCTGCAAGATAATACTGTACAGTAGTAGGCTATGGTAAACCTATTACTTATATTGAAAATAATCTGAAAAAGGGATGACCTATGTTTTCTTGCTGTATGTGTCTAATGCTCTGTATCTCTTATGGGTTCACCTGGAATCCCTAGTGGTGATCAAACTCCCAGTATCCATCAGGCTTGTCTATGTAGTCTCTGCCAAAACCTGCACTTATTTTGCAGCTGTGAGTTTCCTGCTCATCCTTTTGGGAAGGCACAGACAGCATGGGGAGCTCTGAGCCATTTACATGCATGCATAATAAAATCACAGAAATATTTTTGGTGAGTCCAGTGTAACACATGGCTGCTGCCAGCCTAAGAGGTGCTGTGAAGTGGGACCATTTAAAAACAGCTTGTGTAAAGTAAAAACACTTGCGTAAAGTGATATGGGATGTAGGTGGGATGGCTGGCATTTGCTGGGTGGCCATGGCAGCTAGCAGTAAATCCTGCACTACTGCTTTTCTTGGCTGGCAGTGAAGACAATGCCTGCAGGCAGGGATGGGGCCTACTCCACTTCTGCCTGATCACGTACCACCAGAGAAACTTCAGGTGAGGGGAAAGGAAGATGGTTTGTAAAACTAATCTGCTGCTTTGACAGAGACCTGTTGGAAACTGCTCAGGGTAGTGTTTGTGTTGGATCTAAGGCAGGTGTTTCTAAATCTTAGAAGGCTGTGTCAGAGCTGTGCCTGATGAGTTTGGAGCGGGATTTAAGTTGAATCGATGTGTATTATATGAGTGGGTCTGCTAAATTCATTTTAAGATTGTTTTCTGGATTCCTTGCCACTAATAGGTTAGCCACCTGTAATGGGCTGAAGTACAATATTCTTAAGTGATTCTTAGTGCAGCTCAACCATCACCACTCCAGCTGTACCTCAGATTACCTCTGTGAAGTTCTGGAGTTATAACAGTATTTTTCCTTCTGAGTTTAATTTTTAAAGAATGAGAATGTATTTTGGCGGGGCTTTTCCAAGGCACAGTAGCCCAGCAGTCCTCCATTTCCAATCTAAGCCTCTTAGAAAGTCTTCATTAAACCCTGAGGAGAGAGGAAAGCCCCATGGCCATAGTTCCCACCCATGCACTACTCAGATGTCTGTTCTTCTTTCAGTGGGATCTTAGCTGGTACATAAAGAGTATGGGACAGTCCCTGGGGTCAGTCGGTCCCCTGGAGCAGCTTTTGCTCCTATGTTGCTCAGAACTCTGTCCAAAGAGACGCCTGTGATCTCTCTTGGAGCCTTGCATGTCTGAGCTTTGGCTGGCTCAGCTTTCAGATGCTGCATGTGTCAAACCAGAAGGCTGCTGCTTTTCCATGGAAACGCTCTGTGCAATTGCAGAAATAATCAGGTACGTCTGGAGGTTGCTGTGCCCTATTGTTGGACATTACCAGACTCTGAATTGTTCTACTTTGATAAACTAAGTTTTCAGCAAAAATCCAGCTTGTTATGTTTGTGTTGGTGTCACTGTTTATTCTGCTGTTGTAATATAAATCCCTTGATGTTGACTGTCCCATTTCTCTCTGCCCGTGCACCTCTTGCAAAAACAGCTTCAGACCTTTTGCTTCTGTGTACCGCTAATATAAGCTGTCCCATGATCTGTATGTTCCAGGCCTGAGCTGCTGTACCCCCTTCAGGGACACTGTGCAGTCTTCCTTAAAAACTCGCCCTTGCAGTACTTTCTACCGTTGATACAAAATAATTCAGTTTTTTACAAAACAAATTTTATTAATGTAACCGTTTCTTTGTGCTCGGCAATTTTCAAGAAAAAGGAATTCTGATTATGGGTCTTTGAAGTGGCGGTATTTCTTGGAGTTACGTTTTACATTTCAGCTTTCCACGATACCTTAACGGGATTTTAATCGTCGTGTTTTTTCTAACTCTGTAGATAAGATTTGCAGTTGACTTTAAAGAAAAAAAAAAACAGTGTCCTTCCTTACAGGCAGGACTAACTTGGAGATGCTACTGATACAGCTCAATGGGAAAGCTGCCATAAAGTCCTTGGAAACATAAATAATTGCAGATTATGGAATAAATGTTTCAGTTTATTGGGCCTGTGCTGCTCTAAGGTCTTTCTGAGTCACTGAAGTCTTGTCATTGCTCCTTCTGTAAGGAATTTAATTTCGTAACTTGAAAGATGTTCTGGAAGAGAGCCTATGAAAGAAGGATCACTTTCAGACTTGTACACCAAATGCTTGCGGATCACTAAGACAACCTAGCATAAGCTCTGACCATGTTTATTTGTCCTTTAATAATAGCTGCCAAAAATAAACATCCACATAAACAGTTGTTGTAACCTTTGGAAGGATGATTTGCTGCAGAGACTGAAGGCAGTCCATGTCATTGAACTGATGAGAAGGAGATAGCCTATCTTCCTACTGTGAATTCTACTTTTATAAGCAGTAAAAGTTTGAAAGGGAAAGATTTATCACTCGAAACGTTTACATCACTTAATCAAACAGTGGCTTTAAGAACAATGAAAAAAACAGTCTCTTCCTTTTCTCCCACATCCAACTTGCACATCTCTGAACCTGTGGGGCACAGTGTGGGAGAAGAAGAAACTCAGTAGTCTTGCTGCTCATGTGGCTTTGAGGAACTATGTGCTGACTGAAAACCATTGGGTCTGAAAACATTTGGGAAGTAAAGGGAGCACAGCCCACCCAAATGTGAGGTCTGCATTTGCTTTATATCTGCGGAAGTGCTGCTGATAAAAGTACTTGCTGCCAGCAGGGCTTATTTCACTGCAGCGTACAGTGTTTTACAAGTTGGGAAAATGGCCAGTTGAGATAGGACTGGAAGACCATCTCTTTATTGCAGAGGGATCTAAAAGGACTGGTGTGGAAGTCTTGCCCTTTCTATGGTGATCTCAGAAAAATGTTGAATCTTGGAAGTTTTTGTATTGTAGATAAGAAAGGGGAAAATTTGTGTCAGCCCTTACAATTCCTTACAGAATATTTTTTATACTTTAAAAAAATTTGACGTCTTGTTTCCCATACACTGAACTTTCTCAATACCAGATGCTGTCAACATAAAATAAATACACACATGTTATATTGAAGCTGTTACTCATAGTGGGAATATACCCGGCTGTCTTAATTATATCTTTTGTTAGAGATATTCCTCTCCTTTTGAAACAGAGATGAGAATTTAAAGTATCCTTATGCTTTTTAAAGTCATATGTCACATTTTGGTACAAATAATTGCTTTTTTTTTTTTTTCCTTTTTTCTAACGGTACAAAGGTTCATGAGTTGTAGACTTGTATTCCCCTGTCTAGAATGTTAATTATAGAAATAAGCTCATCTTGAGGAGTTAAAAATGATTTCTTTTCAGAAACAAGTGATACTCTAATAGAGCAGATCAGTGGTCTATTGTAGTGGTTTATCTCTGGCACTAACTTACAGTTGATACAACTGCCAGAATTACAGGGTGATTTCAGTACATCTCTGAGAGTAGGTATGAGAAATGGGCTTAAGTTCAAAAGCACACGCATGTGAGGCCTGCCATTGGTTACCTAGATGCAGTGGTTGGCTTTGTTAATAAAGCTTTTAAATCTTGCGCAGAGGATGGAGACTAACTTCTGTTTATATTTTTCTCAGATTAATAGTATACATTATTCCAAACTCAGGTGATTGGTTTTGGATTAATAGATTTTTGGCAGTCATAAAAAAAAATCCAATTTAAATAACATGCTTCTAAAATCCAATTCGAGTCTCCATCAACTTCAGCAAAATACCAAAGCTTTTGTCTATCAGATACCAACTAGGACTGAGAGAACTTGAAGTATATGGTGTCATCATTATGAAAGAGCTCTCTTTTTGGGATTCCCTTCAATGGAACCAATTTAGAACACAGAATGTCAACATGTTGTTTATTTCTCATTGCTAGATTCTGTCTAAAGCCAGTTAATTCCTAAATACCTCTCTGGTTCATATTGGACTGAAGAACAAAGGAGATGGCTAAGTTGCCTTTCTCTCCTCCATCTCTCCTTATAAGCATTTTGGGTGTGCTGTTTTTCTCTCTTGATTTCAAGCGGTTCAAATTAAATATTTGTCAAATATGCAGAGGATGCTTTTTTAATGTTGTTCCACATAACATTGCTTTTGCCAAAACGTGTAGTCTATCCTGTTACCCCTTTGTGTCATGGCTGCTGCATGTAGTTTGTTAAAGCTGTGTAAAATCAGACTTAAGAATGAAAGAAATTAAGAAAGTTAAATGAATTCTGACTGCTGTTGCCCTTCATTGTCGTAGGGTGGGTACAACTTGCACGTGCAGAGTTACAGCCGGAGGGTTTTCCTCACTGTCTGGAAGGGGTCTTCTGAAGTTAAAGTAGGTTACAATATTTCAGTAAGTACTTTCAGAATTAACATAAATTTAGAAAGTTACTTTGTAGGAGATCTCTCAGAGGAAAAAAAGACTAAAACTGATCTGGAATCCCTGTAATTTTGAATTCAATCCGTTTGCCAACAATTGTAACATTTATGTTTTGTTTCCAGAAATGCATAAATACATAAAATCTACAAGTATATAAAACTCATTTTTTGAGCTGTTCTTTACTTCTGAGAGAGAAGGCAAGGAATGTTATCAATGCATTCCGTAATGCTTAAAGACAGAAAAGTTTTTATTATTAACATTTGGCAAATTAAATAGGAAACCAGCTTCCTGCCTTACATTATTTTACTCTTGTGCTGGTGAATGAGTAAGTTTGGTGCCCATGGGTGTTTAAGAAACTTTTGGGGATCTAAAAATGGCTGATTTAGAGGCAGAAACTGTGTTGAGAGGATTTTCTTCCTCATTTGACAATGTGAGACTAAATGAAAAATGACATGCCCAGCCCTGAGTGTGCACTGTCGTGCCAGGAGGAGGAGGGGACGGTGCTCCTCACTGAGCACTTGAATGAAGGTGAACAGTGCAAGTCAGAGTGATCCAATAGCCCTGGGGTGGGAGTTGGCAGAGCTGCATTTTCCTCCACAGCCTGCTACCGATGCTCGAAATCCTGTTTTGTGTAAGCAGTGCAGGTCCCTTCCTCGGGTCGTGTTCTGCTCAGTTTCCAAGTGCTTCATAGTGGGGACAGTCTCACACAACACACGGACACAGCACCTCACTCACAGGCAGTGGCAGCACTCATCGGAGGGGCTTCCAGTGCTGATGTGCTAGTGATTTAATAGCGATGCGTGAGAAAGACTGAGCTGCACTTACTGTGGGAAAAAAAAGCTGACTTCCTTGTGCAGTGAGGTTGAGGGAAACCAAAAACTTAAGAGGGGAAGAAATTCACTGACCTCTGCCTGGGGTCACCTGATGGAACAGATAAGCTCTTTTGTCATGATGGGTTCCAGTACAGAGTTTTGCATCCTTGTATAAGATCCTTCTATAGGAGCCAATGCTGCCCCACAGGACCAGCTACAAAGGGATCAGAGGTGATGAAGACAGGAAACCATTTTCCCTTCTTCAAAAGATCAGTTTGCCAGACCTGACTTAGCATATAGGACTTTGAAGTCCAAATTTGGCTCAGCTTTAAATGAAGTTACCCACAGATTTCTGACACACTGTTAGTCATATGCATTGCATAGCTTTGAGAATGAGGGAAACAAAAGTTGAATGCGTCAGCACATTTGGTCCATGAGCTACTGTGTTGTGTACTTCACATCCTGTGGTTAGGACCTTAAATATGCTAGGATGTGGTCCTGTGCAACTCATCATCTTACAAAGGCTTAATATGTTCTTCCCTAGCTCTTCTTATTTTCCAGACAAGACTGTTACTGGTTGCTCTTTAGAACTCACTCCCTTCTCGTCCCCAGCTGAGGTCGGTGGGAATCTGGCTGTGCTGAGCTGATGCACACCAGTGCTGGAGGTGCATAGTGGTGCAGGACCTAGTCCAGTGAGAGCTGTGGTTTCAGGTCTGGCTTTGATGCCAAAAATCCAACAGCTTTTCCAGCCACACCCCCACCAGCAGCCTAGCTGTACAGCAGAGAAACAGCAGCTTCTGCCTGCTGAATCAGCAGCAGATGCAAGAGCAGATAAGCCTCAAAGGAGCTGAGACCAAAAGCAAGGAATTAGTCCATTCCTGGTGAATAAAACCTGGACTAGGAGAAAAAAGATGGGATGCTCTCAGAGAGCAATTGCAGGGTCCGGGAGTTAGAGAACAGGCAGCACATGTTCCATTAGTGCTGAACTGAAACTCATTCAGGGAAAATAAGCCTTCCTTCAGAAAATAATTTTGCCAGGGGGGAAAACTGCTCTCAGCTTATTTCTCTGAACCCTTCTGTGCTTTAAAAACACAAGAAAATTCTTGCTATCTCCACTTCCATCTTAGTGTGTGCATTACACCCCTTTTCCCCCTTGGAGACACGGGTAGAGGCAGTGTCAAGGTTAAACCTGGTGGAAAGCTTTGTTAAAGGTGCTCCCAGACTGCTGGCGAAGGCACGGCACCTGCTAGGCATGCCCAGTGCACGCCCGCAGCCAGCTCTCCCTTTGGGAAGGATTTGCAAGGCTGAAGCACAAAGAGCGCTTGTTGCCCAGTCTCCGGTAGTCTCCCAGTGCTCCCACTAGCTGGGGAGGACTGGTTACCATGGAGGCTGCCATCTGTTCGCTCCCCGCTGGAATGTGATTATCCGTGCTGGGTTGGGAACCGGCACGAGCAGGGGAGTGTGTGCTGGCTGCAATTATCTGCAATGGAGTGTGGTAATGGAAGGCTTGAATGAGTGAGCTGGAGCAGCACATAAAAGGATTTTACCAAAACTGTTGATGTTTTCTAGCCAAGAGGAGTAAACGTGGCTTTTTGTAAGGTCAGTGCTGAATTCATAACGTGTGCAGGTGATTTTTAATGGGGCGATGTATTTATGATTTGAAGCTGGTAGCACCACAGCAATAATGCTTATTGTTAGGAGTGCAGCGGGGAAGGAGGAGCGGCTGTGTTTTAAAGATTTCTCTTTCAGTTCAAGCAGTTTAATTTGGGGTCATTAAAGCAGTAAGTCAGAACAATCACTGGCCAAACTGACACAAATGGAGCAATTCATATCTCTTGTCTTTCGGAAATGCTGTTCGCTGCCAGATCTGTTTGATTTACATGCCTTTTCACGTTGATTGCTTTTTGTCTGAGTGATATATATATGTGTATATATATATATATATACATGCGATAAGTGCTTTGTTTTTCATGCTGTACTGAATGG
>JANHGO010007669.1:0-55708 GCA_024606505.1 Aquila spilogaster
ACAACTTTTAAGAATATGTGAGCTGACAGTGTTAAGCATGGGCTGGGACAGTGTTAAAGCCAAAAAAAAAAAAAAAAAAAAAAAAAAAAAAAAAAAAAAAACCAAAAAAACAACAAAAAAAAAACTTGCATAGTTACCCTCAAGGAAAAGGCTGTCCTGAAACATAAACCTTGACCAAGCTGTGGCGCAGCAATGTTTTTGTTTCTCCTGGAT
The DNA here is from genome assembly GCA_024606505.1 of Aquila spilogaster. Taxonomy (NCBI): domain Eukaryota; kingdom Metazoa; phylum Chordata; class Aves; order Accipitriformes; family Accipitridae; genus Aquila; species Aquila spilogaster. Next base: position 214 of record JANHGO010007669.1, read on the forward strand.
TGTGAAGTAACACCAGTTTAAAGTGCAAGGCATCTCTCCTTAAAAGTTTACCCAGAATAGGCTCCACATCAAATGCTTCCACACAATTCACCCTTAGTAATTTTTCAAATGCAGCATTTCTTTCTGCTGCACCCTGCTTACACTGAAGACTGTGGCACTGTCTTTATTTAGTACCTGATGTCTTCTCTGTCCTTCAAATGAGATGTAAAATGAAACAAACAGACAAGATGTCATTAGTGTCCTTTAAAGACTGAACAAAGCCGCATTTTTGGAAAGTGTCATCTCCCATACTGATACCTAATTGAAGTAAAGCCACATTTGTTTTGTCACTACACAGCTGGAAGATCTCACTGGGAACAAAGGGATGTTGCCAGAGAAGAACTTGAGCCCTTGAAAATCTGGTTATCATTTTATTCATCTTTAGCACACCTTTGCTAGGACTAAAAATTCCCCAAATCTAATGGCTTCTCCAGAGGAAAAGTGTTTTGTTTTTCTTTCAGCTCATTCATGAGTGTTAAGATAAAAGTTTATTTTCTAAACTGGATCTCACTGGAATTTGGGGAAGGAAGGAAGAAATAAATACATTTCAGGTTCAGTCTCTGAAGGAAAAATGGCCATGCCATGACTCTAATACATGAGTCTGTCCTAGACAGTTTTAGTGAGTATGAGAATAATTTTTTTTTTTCTTGCTTGCTTATGTTCTTGTTTTATGTCTGAAATGTTTTTTTGTAGTGTTTGTCTTTTGGTGTATTCAAATATTTCGTTCTTTGTATTTTTTGAGCTTAACATTGTTTCAAGGAAACCTTGCAAAGCATTGATTATGATTATATCTGTCATTAAGTATTTCTGATTTTTCAGCCCTGCTAAAATTACTACCATTGTGTATCAGCAGAGTCGAAGTGCTTCAGTACATCAGCTAATTTATTGATGGCATGGGTTAGTGGGAGTGTCAGTAGAATGACAATCAAGCAGAATAATTCTTATGGCTGTCATTATACTTTTAATCAGGGTTAGCAGAAATAAATATAATGTAGATTGTTCAATCAGACAAAAGTAGTGTTAATCTAGTGTTAAGATTTCTCCTTCTTTAATAACAATCAAACAATGTAGGTAGCATGGATACATCTTATTACAGCTGTGACAAATACATTTGTTTGCTCTGTTATAATTTACCAAATTGGCTGATGCTAGTGGAGGAAAAAAATTATAGGTTGGGCATATGTGCTGTTTATGACGTTGTCCTTAGAGGTGCTGAGTGGAGCGGAATGAAAATGGAAACTTTCTTAGCCTTCTGGCAACTATGAAATTCAGGGTGAAAATGACTGGTTTAGATTTTTCTTTAAAGCTGCATTCAGGAAACTTTAAACTTTTTATCTAGCTGAGGTTTTGTTTTAAGAATCTTTACTTCTTTGACTTCTTGCTTTTTTACAATAAAAAAGGAATACATGAAAGTTAGAGCCAAAATAATTTCAAAGAAAAATGTAAAAGTTTCACTAGAAGACTTTTGGAAGAAGCATTTTCGAGTTTTCAGAAATAACCTAAATGTGAAATTTGGCAGAACAGGCCGTTCTTGAAATTCCACATCACTCTTATCATGTGGAATCAGCATGTTAATTTTCTGGAAAAATCTTATTAAAAATTTTGACTAGCCACACGTGATTCTGTAGGAAGAGAAGAGAGATTCTTGCCAAAATCGTAACACCCATAGAGCTAGGCAATATCGCTTTTAGCTGTTGGGACCCAATGTCTGTCAATAGTGCAAATAGAATAAACAGTTCATTGACTTCAGGACTAAAGCTCTGCTATCTACCCCACCCATTTCTGCTTCTTTTTACTGTGTGCCTCCCACTTCAATTTCAGCTTGGATGATTATGTGATAAAATAAAGTAACTAAACAGCATTGTGCATTGCAGAAGTCAATTCTGAAATGCTCAGTGTGTTGTATGCAGGGGCAGATGGATGTGTTTGAGAAGTACTGGCACAGATTTAACCTTATGGTCAGAATTGCAGCAGTTCCTGTGTTGTCCACCCAGTCCCATTCCCCTCAGACTTCTGTGCCTCTCTAACCCATCTAGACTAGGTACATAAAGTAATTCCATATCAGTGCTTCCCTCTCACACACAACTGTAGTTTGGTACCAAAAAAGATGTACAGAGATAAAACTTTTAAAATATGTTCATAGAAACAGTTTAAATCACAAGAATAACTCAGTACAGAATGTTCCTGACTGCAGGAAACAGAATCCAACTCGAACATTGTCAAATTTCTGGAATCAGAAAGAGGTATTGAATGTTGGACGTAGTTCAGAGAGAAGAGTGAGCTGTGGGGACTCGTATAAAAGGAAACATTAAAAGAGTGAAATGCATACAGTTTGGCTGAGCAGTGGCTACAGAGAGACATAACAGCACACAAATGTTTGAAGGATCTAAGCACCAAAGAGGGAGTGGAATTTTGAATGCTAAAAAGGGATTTTTCTAGGAGTAATGGGTGAGGCTTCACGCAGCACTTCAGGAAAATCTAAGCGAGGCCTCAGGTCTGGAATACTGGGGCATTAGCCACACAGAGAGAGCTCTGAAGTGCCAGAAGTACTAGACTAGAGGTGGCAATAGAGGAACTTTTCACTGCTGGGCAGGCTTTTGTTTTCTGACAAGTTGAATTTTCTGGATGTCGTTCATTGCTTAGTTTTGGCTGCCACCTCAATCAACTACTTTTTTTTTTTTTTTTTTTTTTTTAAATTGTGGAGTCTGTACCACCATTAATTCCAAAGAACTTTGGTGATAAAGAGCGGAAAGACTCTTATTTAATCCTTTATCCTGTCATAGCACAGAGAACCACTAAACCCCACAATAGAGGAGGTGCATTGGATATGCAAAAGAGACCTGCATTAAAGGCTTTACCTTGAAGATGAAAGAAACCACCTGCAGTCCCTTTTTAGAAAGGAGAACAGAACAGTAGCTTTTGAGCTGCAGGGATATTTCCAAGCCTCAGGGACTTGACCTTAAACTGAGATAAGCATAATTTACACTTTGTACAGTTTCTATTGAGGGGTTCATCCCCTTGACAAGGTGCTTCTCTTTAGTGAGCCATCCCATAGCCAGGTATAAAACCAGAGAAAGCTGTGAAAGTCTTGCTGTACATGTTTTTATCAAAACTGTTCCATGTGATTTGTATATTTATGATGTTTTTGTGTGTGTATATGATGGGACACCCCTTACCTTTCAAGAATAGCTCTTTTTAGCAGGTCATTTTCACGCACCGTATAAGATAAAAACTTGTATTACTTCAATGGTTGAATTAGTAACAATTCAGGAACTGAAGAAGAACAGCACTTTATTGTGAAAATGCTTCTGTAACCATTAGCAACTCCGATTTGGTGTCAGGCTTAACTGTTCCTTAAAACTGAAATTACTTGTCCTTGGAGATGCTGAATAATAGCAGGTGTCTCTGCGAGTAAACCACCATGTCTGTCTATCTTGATATTGTGTTTCTTTTAAAAGTAGAGGGATACTTTGAAATGGCAGATAATACCCCCACAAAATTTGTAGCAGGAGAGACAATCTTAGATAAAAATATAAACACTTTTTACTTTGATCTTTCAGTCAATTTTCCAAGGTATCGATAGAACAATAGATTAATTGGAGAGGAAGGTCTTATTAAATATATACAAACTGAAGTCTTACAGGGAGTCTCATGAGAGAGAGATTAGTGGAAATAAGTGGAATGGGGATTTAAGAAAAAAGACAAATAGCCAATAGTGCAGCATTCATTGACACACAGAAGAAATGCGACTGTTGTTACGTGAATTGTGCAGTGTTACATGTAAAAGGGTTGATCCCTTTCAAAGGAAGTCAATGAAGTTTTGCCAATTAATTCAATGGCAGCAGAACATGTTCCCTTTACAATACTGGGCAATGCTTTTACCCAAAAGATAAAACATCAAATATAATGGCTGGTGAAAGTAGAACTTCAGAAAAATGAGAGTTTCACTTGTGTGGAGTGGAGCCCCAAGTGGACAGTGTCTTGAACAAACGTGGGCTTCAGATCAAGGTTTGGCATTGCAGCATTCTTGTGTTACCTCTTTTACTTTCATGTAGCAGACAAAACTTGAAAGTGTGGAAGCAATTGGGCAAGGAGAGCAACTTAATGAAAAATTTTTTCCCATGATGGATCAGATAAGATTTCAGGTCCCTTTTATTTTTGTCTATTGCTATACTATCTCTTCTTCCTTAATAGAGGGGCTTTTAAAAGGTCTCTCACCTCCTTAACTTTTACTGGGAAATAATATTTTTGCATAAGAATCAGCTTTTCAAATCAAAATAAAGAACTTAAGGGGGAGATTTTTGCTTTTTTTAAATATCCCTGCTCCCTCATTGAAAAGGTGAGAACATAATTTATTAGCTAAAAGCTAGCTTTTCTCATTGAAAGTTGAATATTTGGCATCATTTTGGTTTGTGTTTTCATCCAAAAATGGAAAGACTTCATTGGAAGCTTTAGGGGTGAAAACAAAACATGTACAAGCTCTCATGGAAAATGGTATATGTTACTTGGCCAGAAGTCTTGTAATATTCATATAACTTGTTCAGGCAGAGAATTATAAATGGTGAGATCTTCTTAGTTTTGTTGAATGCTTAGAATATTTTCCCTGAGGTTAATGGTTAAGGTTCAGTTCAATGTCTGCCCTTTACTTTTCTTAGAATTAAGCTTTCCAGAAATAGAGATGTCTACAATGTGTTCCCTTTAAAATGCTATTTATAATACACATACTAGTGTCTAGAAGTGTATTTATAGTCATACAAATGCATCTGGAAATATTGTACTGAAAATAGCCAGATTTTGATTTATTCAGGGTGCCTAATAATGAGGCAGGTGTATCCACACCCTGTTGTGAAAGTATCAGGAATTTGTCATCTGTCCTTACAAAGTAGAGACAAGGGCAAGTTGTGCTGTGGTATAAATAGGTGTGGTCCTTGAACCCATTTACCCATACTTATCTAGGTCAGGACACAATCGAGGGAGAGAAGTACCTTCCCTGACAGATTTGGTGTTTGTGTTGCTGCAGAACTCGATCAAAAATTCCCACCATGCACGATCAATAACTGTGGCCACTGAAGCAAAAATAGAACAATTAGTAACCCAAGTGAGCAATATGGGAAGCTGAAAGGAGCAGGCTAGTGAGGAATGACACAGATAGATGCCAGCAGTAAAGAGTGGGAAAATAAAGTAGAACATCTGTCCAATTTACCTAATTGTGTAATAAAAGTAAAAGAAATCTTACTTCTTGAAGAAGTGCACTGAAAGTTCGTGCAGAAAATATTCAAAGCATGGCACAGTTTGAGAAAAGGAAAGGTAGTAATACCCTGTGTTGCTGGAAACCTGGCTGGCAGGTTTTATTTTGGTGAAGGTCATGACTGATAGTTTGGATTAGTAGGCTGAATACTGAAACAAAGTCAGAGACCTGGTTTCTCTTTCCAGGTCTAATTCTAGTCAGCTGAGTATATTTTTCCCAATATGTGGTGTTCTTTCACTTTTTAAATTTTGTCTGCCTTTGGTAAATCTCAAGATCTTTAGGGGAGGGGTTGATTCAGGTGGCTGTGACTTCAGTCTTGGCTGGAGCTAGCAAGTGTTATTGTAATACAAACAATATCTCATAATTTAGAAATCCAAGATAATGATATGGTAAAAATTATTTACCCTGAGAAATCTGTGCCCAAATGTCAAGACAGTATTGCATAAGTAAGAATAGAAATTTTTCAAAGCATGTGATAGATATGTGAGAGGGAAAGGAAGGGGTCTTGCTAAAGTGGTAAGGGAATGTCCTGTTTGAAATTCTTTAACTCCATACTTGGCAGAAGTTTAGACATCTGTGTCATGACATGATACAAGAAGGTAATAGATACAGCCAGCTGAAACCTGTACAGTGAAATTCAGAAGAAAACATTAGATTACAAAATTTCCAACACAGACTTTTTTCCTAGATGTCTCTTACCTGGGAACCCTGAAGGAGAAAAGTATTCTGATTCAGATGAGAAGCAAGTTTTGAAATACTGGTGGTTTTTGCAAGCTGAAAATTCTGGAGTTTGACTCAAGTCAGTAGTGATCCAACGCAGCATGGATAAGTACTGCATATTCTGAGGCCAAATTCTTTACCATGCCAGCTATTAGCAAAATATGAAGAAAAAAAAGTTTCAGAGTTATGTAAGAAATTGGGCTTTGGGTTCCTATTAATGGTAAAATTAATTTTATATCCAAAACATTGGACAATGCCCCTTTGGAGAACAATGAAGAGAGTGAAAATCCCATAGACAATGAATGTTGAAAGCTGTATAATAGTCTTATCACTTTCTGTAGCAGCCTTGGTTGAGAGAGCTGTAATTAATTATAAGAAAATGACAAATGGTCAAGGCTATGCTGAAGGCAGTGGCCCTGGTACTTGACATTGTAATGCAACTGGGGAAAAGCTTGTCAAATCAAGGTTGTGTTAATTTATTAGGCAGCTATTCGTGCCAAGTTGAATAAAAGGAAGAAAAATAAAAGGTGGAATGCTACTGCAAATATTAAATGTTTGAGAGATTTCATAATCTGTATACTTTAAAGAATCAAGTAATTTTATTCATCTGACTTCCACTCCAGATGCTTGTTTACATGTCATTCACAGCTCACACAGTAGGCCACCGCAAAAAATCCATACATCATTATTAGTTGGTTATATACTATAGCATCAGTGGAGTAAAATCTTAGTTTGGCCAAATGCGGGTTCAGTTTCTCATCAATAAACTAAAGTCTTTTGCACTCTATCTAGTTTAATTCTTGCCAAAGTATATGTTTCAAAATACTTCCTTCAGCTCCTCTGATTCTTCATACATGCACTCTGCAAAAAAATCACCAGAGTCCCATGGTTAAATTGTTGGGTTAGCACTCAGGGAAGGTGGATTCCAGCCTTGGCTGGGCTGTTGACTTCTTGTGTGTACTTAGGTGACTGCTTATTATGCTTTTTTCTGTCTTGCTTATTTCAATCATAATTCCTAATGACAGGGACTTTTTTTTTAGCTATACAGGTCCCAACAAAGCTTTCAATTGGAGTAAACTTATGCAAAAGATTAATATTTTCATGTAAACTGAAGTGAGCTGTTTCCTTTCAGCATGCCCTAGCATGCCTTTTAGGAGAGATTTGTTCTTTTTTCTGTAGATGCTAACAAACATGGCAAAAGCCATTGACTGAAGCCAAGTGAATAACATGTGACAAGCAATGTCCAAGAATCTTGGATCCCTGTCTCCTTCCAACGTTAATATGCAGTCCTTAGAAAATGTCACTGTGTTGTCAGTCCTTAGAGAGCATCGTGATACTGTCCAAACAGTCTTATGTAGGAAATGGGCCTTTTAAAGGCCAGGAAACATTCTACTAATTCTCCCTGAGCAACAGCATATGGGCATTTAGCACAGATGCTGCTCTAATTATGATACATTGGGAACTTTATGTCAATAGTCCTAAAATCTGCAACTCCAGTTATATAACAGAGTATAGGTAGCAGTTGTTATAAAACATAAGGATTCTTAAGAGAGTGCCCTAATCTTCAATAATCTATGCATCTTGGGTTTTTTGAAACTTCAAAAAATTCTGTAAAGATAGAAAAGATCCTTTATATAACTGATGACACTTCAAATTGTCTTTATTTTTCTCTGAATGTTGGCTGTCTGGCTATTTAAATAGTTCACTCGCATTTCACCACTACTACATCTTAGACCAGAATGTCACAATGTGTGATGGTACTGCTTTTGCAGCTCTCCAGGTGGCTGTCACCAGCTCATCACTCCTGTTTTTTGCCATTCTCTAAACTATATTGGGAAGAAGTGACTGATCTAACTGTAAAATAACCCGTCCTCAAAAAAAAAGAGTAATATTTTGCTTGATCAGTTGATTGCTAAGACTTATGTCATTTTGGAGCATATATCTGATTAGAGACACCTTTGGCTGAATGTTAAGCATATATCTACTGTGATGCGATTTCAAGCAGTGCTATAAATCCATATAGATGTCTAATGTATGGTTGGCATTCAAAAATTGTTTGAAGTGATAACTTGCCAATTAATTTCTTGGTTTGCTCTGTAGGCTGGAGTTGAGGCTGCAGCAGTCCATTAATGTGCAATTTCTTTCCACTGCCAGACTTCATGTTCAGAGGATTCATGCTGTTCCACTTAAACATGGTCTGATATGGCCATAGTCCTCTGGCCTGTGTTGCGGGGGTGGTTTGTTTTTTTTTATAGAGAGAGAAATATATGTGATATGGTGTTTATATATAAAAGCTATATACGGCCTGCTTTGGACAGACCTCATGATACTGCAATATGCTGATGATGAAGTACGAAAGACTGGTGCCACAACACTGCAGTAGCAGAGCAACCCGCTGCCCCTGCTTGCCAAGAGTTGATAGATGGACTGGCTGCTATGCTTCCATTGATACTGGTCACCCTCTAAATACTGAGCAACATACAGTGACCAACCTGTGACCAGGGGGCCATTCAGCCATGGTAACACAGTTAAAATGAGGGCATTCTTGACATGGATAAGAATTCTGGTGTGGGGCGAAGCCACTTTCACATCAGTGGTGCAATTAAAGTTAGCCCTGAAGTAATTGGCAAGCTGGAATGAGTCTTGTTTTCTTAGTACAAGTTTGCTGACTGAAGATAAGTCTGTGTTTTTATTTTTTTCTTGCTGCGGCTCAAGACATGAAAATGTGTCTGAAGTCTTTCATTTCCACCTATTGAAAATGCTTTAAAAAGGAAAGAAATAAACAGATGGCTCTCATTAGCACAAGAGTGCTTGAATCTTTTGCACATTTTAAATTTTATTTTCCTTTCAATGTTTGTAAGTAAATTGGTATAAAATTAAGACTTCACCAGAGCAATTGAATTTCACACATTTCAATCCATGAAAGGAGAGGTGGACTCCATCCAAATTGCGACAACTGATGTAATCCTGGCATCACAATTATCTATTATGATCAACAAATGCATTCTAAGTGAATGAAATGCAGTGAGGCTGGCCCTTACACATCTTAAGCAAGACTCATTTGAAAGCCCTGTGTACAACTGGGTATCTTGCCTCTACAATTCGACCAAATAGTTTTTATTTTAAGCTGGAAAGATACAGAACTCATCATTTTGAGGAGCATGTGCAAGAAACTGTGGATAAAATTTGTTACTGGCATAAACTGCCAAGGTTGCAGGGACATCAATGGAGCTACATAATTTTTGCCACAAAATAATCTCCCAATAGCATGCTGTGGGGGTCACCTGACAAAGATGTTAAAATACCTAGATTCTTCTCATGGCTCACTAGCTGAATGGTGTTTAACTGATGGGCTAATAGGACCCTAATGCCCCATCCTGAATAAGTAAAGGTTGCTGGAACCTCCAGCTTCAGAACTTTGTGTCTTCCCCTCGTTCTTCTGCAGTTCATGCTTATTAAATTCTGTTTCAAGCCAGGGTGTAGGGCCAGGGATGGCTGCTGCCACAACTTTTGATCCTATATCAGTCAAAATGTGTTCAGTTAAAATACAATTCTTCATTCAATTAATAGGCGACGGGCAGCGCTTCTTAGGTATTCGAAGGTCATGACTTCCCTAGAAGTGTTATGAGTTGTACTTCTTGTCAGAGTGATCAGTAAGATTTGTCCAGAGGATATTCCTTGTAGCACTGAGATAACAGCCCAGAGTTATGTTAAGAGCAGTGGTTATGTCACATTGTTTGTGAAAGCAGTGTTACCAGTACGTAATTAAAAATGCAAACAGAAGGTTTGTGGTATCTATCCTGTAAATAGTATTACATTGTTTAAGACTTGTTTTATATGATAGAAATTGAAGTCTGATTCTCTCCTATTTATTTTAGAAAAAAGTTGAAAATTGGAGAGCTGCTAGATTTGCAATATCAGAAAAAGAAGCTGTAGACTCTTAGGGAAAAAATTTTAATTGGGTCCCTCTTAAAACAGAATTGTGTATAAGGTGGGTCTTCTACTTCCTAGGAGCTTTCTTAGTTTCTGAAAGAGAATGTTTAATTTTGGTGCTACTGTATAGAGTTCTGGTTAAGCTTTTTTTTTTAATATTTCAGTTATATTGAGGCATTTTGTTTTGAGCCTAACCTTTTAAAATACTAGACATTTTAATAGAAAATAGAGTACATCTCATTCTGGAAAGTTATTTTTAAATGGAAAGAAAAATGAGCATTCTCACTTGGCTAATATAGAATTTTTTCAAGTTTTGCTATCTAATTACATTATTTTGGATGAGGGAAAATTTTTCAAAAAATAGCATGTCAAAATCTGAATGGCTTAAAAGGACTTGGCATGTTTCTCCCTTGCAAAGTTTGTTTTCCTTGATATTTAAACAAAAAAAACCGTTTTGTCTGATTGAAGTACTTTGCACGCAGTTCCTCTGGACAAAATCAGCTGTTTTGTGCAGGCTTCTGGGGAGGCCAGATAGCATTGCTTTTTGGTTTTTGCTTTTCTGTATTTCCTAGAGCTATTGGGGTTTCAATTCAGAATTATTCAGTATGTCGCCTTGACCATATTGTAGGCCTCAAAGCTTTATGGATGTCAAGAGGTCTTTTTAGACAATCCTCATGCCTTATGGGACAATAAAGTACCCTGCATCTGTCGAGAAGTGTTTTTCTTTCTTGTTCTTAAGGTTGTACAAAGATGAAGGGTTCACACACTTTGCAGCCAATTTGTTCCAGTGCTAAAATAACTTTAACATTTGAAAGCTCTTCCAGCTATCTACCCCAAGCTGCTTTGGTTTTTTTTTTTTTTTTACCTTATTGCTTTTGTTTCATGTTTCACAATGAACATACTGTTGCCTTGTTCTTAACAGCACTTCTTTCTGTATTTAAACACCATTGACATGCTCCTCCCTCAATTTATCCCACTCTATACATTTATTTGCACCTGTACATGCAGGGTGTGTTCTAGTTAAAAAGATGGAAGTCTGTGCTAATGATAACCACTTGTTTCAACAAAAGTAGACAAATGAGACCATCATAAGCTGTCTTCTGTCATCTACTTCTTGCATAGCCAGATAAAATTATTACAGTGACAAGTCAATTATATGACAGGAAAAATAATAATTTCCAGCAGAAAGCAGTCATACACAGTGGTGGATAATCTGAATATCTTTGAATTCGTGGGTACACAGCTGATTTTTAAAGTAAGGATCACTGCCTGATCCTTATGATACATTTGGATTCAAATGTACATGCCCATATTCTTGAATGCCACCTTTTTAAAAAAGCCAATTTTGTACTGTCATATTGATACCTCTTCCTTCAGTTGATACATTTTGTTAATAATTACCACACTGCAACTACCTCTGCTGTGTTAGTACAGAGTTACCTAGAAGATGTGCTGAAACCTGGAATCAGTCTAATGGATCTCAGTTGACAAGAAGTTCAGAGGGGGAGAGCTAAAAAAGCAGTCCTCTCACAATGTTTCTGTGGATTTACTTGAAGACTAGGAGATGTTTGGGAAAGCATTGCTACTGTTACAGTCACCTTTAGCTAAAGACATAGACCCTGAGTGTCCTACTTTGCATACAGTCCGTTAATTTCTTAGACTTCTGTATGAGTGTAGAAATCTACCTTTAAGTGTAATCTCCTTTTATGCAATGGGCAGGGACCCTAGTCCTGGGGTTTTTTTTAATTAAATTTCAGAAGAATATTGCACAGAAATCACTCAGATTTTCACACTTACTTCACTTGGCTAGCTGTTTACTACAGGAGATCCAGCCCTTCCTGTGCTGTAACTGACTGGGGAAGGTGATAGCATGGTCCTATAGTCCAGAATAGCCTCTGTAAGCATTAGTGAAGTCCTAATTATTTATTCCTTTAGTTCATTAATGGCTGGATTCATCCCTTTATATAGTCACTGATTAATATTGAAGTTATTACAAAGAGATGGTTTTGGATTAGCTAGCTGATCACGGAAATTCTTTCTCATAGAAAGTTTCTGCACTCACGGTCTCAGCACCTCAGTTGCAGTACCCTAGAAAACAGCTCCATGAGTCCGGTCTCTACATTTCCTCATCTCTCACACAGCCACATATTCATTAAGATATGTATGATCCTCACCAAACTCAAGATACTCAATTCTGTTAATTACCATAATTCCATTATCTATTCACATGTGACACTGATATTTAATCTTGTTTACCTAACTTTGTTCCAATGTTGTATGATTAAGAAGAAATTTTTTTTCTTATCCTATCTGAGATCTTCACTGTACCATTTACCAATCTGCTTTGAAGACTAAGTTCTTTTTTGCACAATCAAAAGTGCAGTTCACAATTTATATCCTATAAATCTAGAACCTCATGTGGCATAAGCTAGAATTTGCTCCACTAAAGCTGTTCATACTTCCAGAGTCTTTTTCTATTTAGTGTACAGATACTGAACTAGAATTGCCCTTTGACTATGCCTGTTTACTTATATCTAGAGATTATTTATTTTGTCTTCTAAGGAGGGAAAAATATAAGGTCTGATCTTGGATTCACTTAGCTTTATTTCATACCTTGTGTAATTTTATGGACCGTAATGGAGTTACTTCTCATCTACAGCAATGTAAACTGCATGCTGTTCTATCAAGAGCAACCATTAGGAGGACTCTAGTAAAATAAACTTGCCATGGCAATACAATTTCAACACTGCCTGTAGATTTATTTAACAGGCTCAGAAGAGCAAACAGAGGAGGAAGACGACAAATGAGGATTTTAAAAATAAGAATTCCAATTAAAATAATTGATTTTTCATTTTATTTGAAAAATCAGCTTTTTTTAAATGGTCTTCCATTCCTCCTCCTCTGTTCCTGGTAGCAAATAAAAAGGAAAGCCTTTTATTTCCTTGGAGGTGTCTATAAGCTCATGAGTTCATGAAAAGGTATCTGAGATGATCTTTATTATTAAGGTTTTGGTGCCAGTATTTTGAATGTGTATCTGTATAAAAACAAGCTATAATTGTTCTTTCTTCTAGCAGCTAATAATCTGTATAGGGGCAGTCCCATATTTGTCTCCCCAGCAGTTTCTCCTCTGATGTTTACTCTTTCCCTGGAATATGGTTTTCTTCCATCAAGCTCCTGTTGCCTTTGATATCATTCTGCTGTCATCTTCAACCCATCCCCTCCATCTCCTGTCTTTTCTAATAGGCCTTTCCTCCCTACTGCTGCCTGCAGGCCTCTTTCACTTTTTTCTTAGTAAAGTGATGCTGTTCTTTTCTTTGCCAAGTTCTATCCCCCTTAGATGTCAGATCATCTCTCTGTCTTTGCCATTATATCCTCCTGTAGCTTTATTTTTCCTTCTGCAGGCCATCATTGCTGGCATGCTCTGTCAGCTTAAAGTCCTGTGTCTGCCACAGCCAATGGCTTGGGTCATCACTGCCTTCCCACTCCTCTTACAATAAATCTTTTTTCCCTTAATCTCCAGCTTGTAACTGAAACTTTTAGCTCTCAATTTAACATGTTGATTCTATAGTTACCTCTGTGTCTGAGCCCTTGCCTGAGCTCTTATTTTTGTAACTTCTGGTGTCCAATTCCAGATTATTCTTTGCTTTGACAGGAGGGTATCCTGTGTAAGAAATGAGAGAGGGTAGGCATGCTAAAGCTTGTTTTCCTGAAAAACCTTTAAAAAGTGATTTCATTTCTCTGGGTCTCTATTTTCTAGCTGTCCTGACAAAAAAAAAAAGTGAATATACTTTGTGACATTAGGAGTCTTAAGTTGAAATTAGGGTAATTCAGAACTAAATACTGTTGATTTGCTGGTATTTTTGTTTAAAAGTAAGTTATTATTAACACTGTCAGACTGTTGAAGCAGTGTATGGGATAAATATACTATGTGTTTGTTTCTCACAGCTCCCACTTTAACACACCATGTCTGTCCTCACATGCACTGTTCTTCACCCTTCGTTAAGAACTTTTCAAGCTTGAATAACAGAAAGAGAATATGGCTCTGTACTCCCTCCAGGAAGTGCAGGACATTGTAGTTACTTGGTAAAGAATGGTGCATTAATGAACTCAGGCAAACACCTAATGCTGATGCCAAACCAATTGCTTTGCCAGCCCTTAAAGCACTGGCTTTATCTTTAGCATTGATCTAGACCTTAGGGAAAAGCTGACAGGAGATGAACCACGTATTGATTTGGTCTTCAAGGCTTTCTTGTGTGTCAGCTTCTGTGAGAAAGCTGTGCAACATAGTTAGACAATTGGCAAAGAACAAATTTGTTTTGAATTGGCAACCCTTCCGTTTGGGCACGCATTGCATTCGAGTGTTCAGTCCTTCTGTTGAGCTTGTATCATAATGTATTGGCCCATTTTGAATCTAAGTAATCCAAGAAGAAAGTCTTTGGGGTGTGGTTTCCCCTTTTCTTAAAATTTCTAAAACCTGGTATTCCTCATCCCCAATGTAAGGTAGCAGTTACAGTGCTCTGAAGCTGACAGAGAGCTCCTGTTTAAAGAAGTTACATGGTAATACAGAAGTAAAATGGATGGGAAAAGAAAATGTCATTTTCATTGTTCTGCACATAGGAAACCAGGGCAAAAAAGATTTAATGAATTAACCAAGGCAATGAAGGGAGTAGACTACAAAACTGATCTATATTGTAAGTGTACAGTTGCCTCCTGTATTAGACTTAAGGCTTTTTTATCTATCTGAGAAGTGAACCCAAGTCCTTCTGAACAGGCCAAAGTTGATATAACATTTTAATTACCACTTCTGCATACTATCAAGCATACAGAGCTTCACTATATACTTAACAAGTGAGATATAGGTGTATTGACTTGAACTGTTTCCTTTTACCTTACTGGGAGAAATATCTGGATCTTAAAATCTAGAAAATGAGCTGAATTCTCAACCCTATAAATGTTACTGCATTAAAGCAGCTATGAATGTTAATTTGGGAGTCCATCTTATGAAGGATCTAGAAGCAGTGACCTTGTCACCACTCCTTCATCCATCATCAAGAAATTTCACACGAGTGGTTTAAGTTAGGACTGCACAATAAATATCTGAATTGTTTGACATGTATCAATTACCAGTGGGATTCCTGCATCCATCAGAAGAAAGACTGGAGAAGATGGAAAAACCAGATTTCTACCTGGCCAAGCGTTTCTGTTTAAATTAATTTACTGCTTACTTATTAAGGTGTTGAGAAGATTTATTCATCAGAATCAAGTCAGAAGCTAGGATCCTTTCCAGTGTAGACAGTTTGGGCAGATTCCTTTTCACGTTTCCCTATAACTTAGATTTAACTTTCAGCTTAAATGGTGGGGCTATTAGTGCTGGTTGGGGAAACACTGCTGATGCTCTTGAGAGAAAATGTGTCTGTTCATCTTCAGCCAACACATCTGAAGACATGAAATACTGAGAGGAGTGAACACTGAACGGAACCACTTTGTAGCGGAAAAGAGCACAAACTTGCTAAAGAAGCTTGCTTTCTCTTGCACCACAGAAGGATGAAGTATAGAAGGAATCCTTAACACCAGAAAGCACAGAGTTTCTGCAGATGGTGCTGTAATACAGAAGACACTGGCCCTAAAGGTGCCCTTAGCCAGGTGGGCAGGGCATCAAAAATGTGTTCTTTCCAAGGATTTGAAATGCTATAGCTGGGCTCTAGGGCAGCAGTAGGCACAATACATCACCTTGGTTCACTGCGGGAGGAAATGTGCTAGCTTACTAGAGAGTTGTAGCTACAGGCAGTGTGCCAGGTGCCACATCATATGGCCCCAGCTCTTCAGATTGCTCTTCAGATTACTAAGGCGGGGGGGGGGGGGGGGAGTTGTATTAAAGTTCAGCCCCAACTGGCATTTAGGTTTTACGTCTGTTACAGAGGTACTATTTCAGGCCACATTTGTTGCAATACTGGGTCCCTGGGAATAGGGGTGGAAGTCTGATGGAGGAAATGAGTAGTATATGCCAGTGCCTCTATAATAAAACACTAGTCCTACCTCTTCTTTCAGAGTTCTGACTTTCAGAAATATGCTGTTCAAATCATGTGTAGTATTTGGCCCCTTTTTTTTTTTCCTAACCTAACAACTAACCAGTATATTAAAGTAATGTAATTTGATGGGTCCACCTTCCCATTGTCTTTTTTCCCACTTCAAACATTACATCTGTTATCATTTGTGCTGGAGGGTGTGATTATCCTCTATAGATAGAAATGTTGTATTGACTGAGTCAAAGGCATTTAGTTCATCCAGAGAAGTTATTGTTTGGAGGCCAAAATGTCTCCAGTTCATATCCTAGTTCTTGTTTCCATTATTATATGTGTGTGATATTAATTTCTGTCTTTGAGGAAAAAAGAAACCCATCTAGTGCTATAGGAAGAGGAGAGAAATGAAAGCGTCCATGGACGTCTCCCCTGGCATATCTTTTCATCTTGGCAATAGCAAATAGTAAGGGTTTCAATTTAAATTCACAAATAACTTTTTAAAAAATGTTGGAAGGTGTCCCATTTTTTATCTGGGGTAACTTAGTTTTCTTTTTTTCCACTAGAACAGAGCTTATATCTTTGTCTTAAATAATAAGAAATTAAAAAATATCAAGGAACCCAAAAATCCACTATGATGCACATAACACTTATATGAGAGAAGTATCTCTCTCTCTAGTGGGGCCTCCTATATCAGTTTAATCCAAACAGAAATACTGATCTTTGCTACAGGAGTTAGTAAACTGCAACTGTGAAACAGTTAAGCCAAACACCAAAACAGCTGCTATGATTTATATTTACTTAAAGAAATGCATTATAGTCATCATTGCCTTTATGTCAGCCATAGTGTAGAAAATTACCTTCCAGTGTCACAATTTATAAAAGACTCTTTGAATGTTTATCACCAATACACAATCATAACAGCAGCAGCAAATGAGCAGGATTCTTTTTAACAGTTCTTCATGATATTTAAATAAATTATACTAGAGGTAGCCAAAATTGGCAGAGATGGAAAAAAAAAATGTAATAAAGTCATTGAAGTTACTTTCCACAATAAAAGCTCCATTACTTAAGAAACTCAAAACTTCCTGAAAAAGGTAACACTTGTCAAGTAAGTGTGAACACTTAGAGAGAAGTGTGAGACAGAGGTCCACTAATGTGCTCAGGGTTGCCAGACTGATCAGTTGCAGATCCTCAGAGGTCTAGTTCCCAGCCTGCAATTCTTTCCTCTAACAGTGTTTTCCTGCCTTCTCCCAGTGTTACTGGAAAAAGATCTTCCTTTTTCCAGTAATGTTTGCAGTTACAAGCTTACAAATTTGGCCTTAAAAGTTCCACCTCTGAAATCCAAATCTAATTATTTGGCATCCTTCATCCATACACATATCCATTTAGCTGTGTTATTGTATAGCTGTCAGCAAGCCAGAGTGACTCAAGTCTCATAGAACAGCCATCTAAAACTGAACGCGCACACACACACACACACAGAGAAAGATTGAGGGCAGAGAGCATTTGAGTGGCTACCCTCCCCTAACTCTGTGGAAGGCAGCCAGTTAATTTATTTAAAATAAAAGTATTTCAGCCAGCTGGATAGCGGCACTTGGCTGCCCTTGCAGGGCCTCCTTGGCATTTACTCCAGCCATGGGGTAACTTAAGTATTCAGAATGTGTAGAGGTAGCTGTTGATACCTAAGGCTGTACACAGAATGAAGAAATACAATACCCCAACAACAAGTAGTTCAGCACAGCAAACTAAAACACCTAAGCCTGACCCTTCTTGTTCAGCCAGTGTGTGCTGCTGTTGAAGTTAAAGGCACGGATGTCCGACCACTCCCCAGCTCTAACCTGGTGTCAGAATAGGTGGCTGACTGTTCTCCATTCTCTTGGAGGCACCTGTCAGGACTGTTACAGTATATAGTATATACCTGTTTGGGAATGCAGGCCATAACAGGAAAAATGAGGAGGAGCAATGAGTTAGGAGTTAATTTCAAGAAGTTGTTTCTTTGAATGCCTTGACAGATAGATATGACTGAGTCGAAATTCGTGGCATCTCTTGCATGCTGAGTATAAAAACTTGTGTCCCTAAATGGAAACACCTAGGAAAACAAGGCCTTAGTCATTTATATCTTCCCTGATATGGCATTCTTGGCTTTGAGCCATCTTCACCTTTTGGAGGCATTTTTGGTAAGCTGGACTGGTGTGTTCTGCTTTGTGTGTTGGTGAAGCAGGGCTCCCTCCTCATTGCTTAGCCTTCATGCTCGGTCTCTGTGGAGCAGTGCTCTGTGACAGGTGGCTGTAGTGATCAGACGGGTACTCTTCACCTTGGCATGCAGGTTTCAACAGAGCAGAGTCACAGGCTGCAATGTACACGAGGGTCTGTTTTGTGTAGAGTCAAGTCCGGACAAAGAAAAGATGCCTGTTCTTTAATTATGGGATTCAATACAAGAGCTCCTAGCTTTAAAAGTGCACTGCAGCATTGAAATTATTTAAGCAAGTATTACCACAATTTCTTCTGTTCCTTATAGGAGATTGATATATTCAAGGTCATGACTTGTGCTGCATTGATTTCTTGCCAGGGGATTTAGACCTTAAGTGATGGGTTGTGTTGTGAACTGATAAATTTTTTGAAAATTAGTTGAACTTCACAGTATACCTTTAATTGTTAATATTTACTGAGCAGCGAATGTATCACAGCTCTATGTTCTATTACTCCTTCCTTCTGGAAAAAGCATTTAGAAGACAAAAGCCCTCTTCAGTAGCCTGCCACACTGTTTGATAGCTTTTGTAAATGCTTTCAAAAATGATAAACATGATGAGCCAGGTCCTTAGTTGTTATAAATCATCCTCACCCCACTGGATTACACCAGCTGTCACTCTCCGAAGAGTTGTCCAAAAGAGCCTTTCACTGGCTACCTGGCAGGGTTCAGCTGTGTCAGTCTGTGAGCTCTCAATGGCTCTGCATGTGAATTGCCCCAATGTGGATTGAGTACTGCACCACCCACGCTCTATTTTGGACACTGGGAGACTTTGCGCAAGCCAAACAGAGCCTCACTGCTGCCGGACCCAACTGCAAATGATAACATCCATCATCGCTTCCTTCCTACTCCACTGAAAGTGGGTTTATGCATCTGAACCACAGCAAAGCAAAATTTGGCTAATACTTATTTGAATCTTTAAACCAGTTTTCTTCAGCTGTATTTTCCCCTAGGTTTGATTTTCTACTGTTATTCTGAGGTTTTGACTGTGATGACAGGAAGGCTTACTGAATTTCCTTTTTTTCTTTTTTAATAGAAAAGGGTAGAGGAAATAAACAAAACAGTGTTACATTCACCACCGTGAGTATTCATGCCAGGACCTTTTCTCTCTGTAGATTTATCTAATCACAGGAACACATAATCTAGTTGTCCAGTGCCAACTGATTGAAAATTTGAATATCGAGGGGGGGAAGAATGTTCCTGAGATGTGGAAAGTTCAGGAATCACTCACCAGAATTCATTTGCTTTGATAGACTTGGGAGGTTTTGATTGATTTTTTTTTTTTTTTTTTTTTTTTTAAATGTTCTGATCTGTTGTTGTGGTTTAACCCCAGCTGGCAACTAAGCCCCATGCAGCTGCTCATTCACTCTCCCCTGGTGGGATGGGGGAAAGAATCAGAAGGGTGAAAGTGAGAAAACTCGTGGGATGAGATAAAGACAGTTTAATGGGTAAAGCAAAAGCTGCACATGCCAGCAAAGCAAAACCAGGAATCCATTCACCACTTCCCTTGGGCAGGCAGGTGTTCAGCCATCTCCAGGAAAGCAGGGCTCCATCACATGTAGCAGTTACCTGGGAAGACAAATGCCATCACTCCAAACGTCCCTCCCTTCCTTCTTCTCCCCCCAACTTTATATGCTGAGCATGCTGTCATATTGTATGGGATATCCCTTGGGTCAGTTGGGGTCAGCTGTCCCAGCTGTGTCCCCTCCCACCTTCTTGTGCCCCCCCAGCCTACTCACTGGTGGGGTGGGGTGAGAACCAGAACAGGCCATGGCTCTGTGTAAGCACTGCTCAGCAGTAACAAAAACATCCCTGCATTTTCAACACTGTTTTCGGCACAAATCCAAGTCATAGCCCCATAGTAGCTACTGTGAAGAAAATTAACTCTATCCCAGCCAAAACCAGCACATCTGTCCAAAATAGAATTTTTAAGTAGAGAGGGGGAATCCACTAAATTATTGGCTATATATGTTCTATGCCCAGCTGTGCTCTGCTCTTCTTCATTTGCTTATTGGTCATCTACTTTAATATATTTGGAACAGCATCCAGGTACCAGGTAGTTCAGGAGAGGGTTGACTTCTGACAACAAAGATCAGTGTTCTGTGAAGTGAAATGCAAAGCCTTTTTCACTATATATGCTGTTGCTAATGGATAACTGGATTTTGGCTATCCATTACCACAAGAGCGAAGGGGCATTCCTCTGTGGATATGTCTTAAGGATTCTGCATAGTGTTTTCTTATACCACATTTAATCTTGCTTCTAGTGAGCATAATGAAAGTGGGTGTAGACCGCAAACTACTCTGGGATGTCTTTTAATTGTTTTGTATATCCAACACAGCAGAAATCTGATACCACGGTTAGCTTTCAGAGCATAAGTCAGTAAGAGCAATCCCTAACAGTATGAGCCCAAATAGGTTTTGGCTCTTAGAATTAGTAAGTTAAGTTGCTGTTAATAAATAGCTCCATGTCCCAGGTTTAAGAATGACATAAATCAATGAGTATATCAAGAGATAGACAGTAGTTTGCCTTGATTCCTGTTGTTAAACTTGTGTTGACTATTTGCCATCAACAGCATTTATCTCTATGTCCACTGGAATTCTGTGCTGACAGTGACTGAACAAGACAAGTCTGCATTCACAAGTGCAGTGGCTATGGCTACATGGAAAAGATTGTGACCAAAAGCAGAGGTTTCCAATTGACATAAAGGACTGAAGCATATGAATCCATTGCATTTTGGTTGGTTTTCTGTGCATTTGGAAATACCCTGCTTAATTTCACAATTTGTCAAATGCTCTTTGTGTTTTCAGTGATTAGTTCTTGTTCATAAATATTCATTAGTTATCTCTCAGACCATCAAATGATAGGCACAGTCCTGAGAACAAGAACCATACTTGTGAATTTCTGTTTAGAGCATGGTGAGGGAAGAGGTTTTACCTCCTGCCACAGTCCCCAGATGGTAATATTGCTTGCTGTCACCATCCATAGTGGTATCTCATCATAAAGCTTCAAAAAATCCATCCTATGTCAGCATTGTAATGTTAAAATATCATATCAACAAAGAAAAGGAGATTGTATCTCCCTCCACCACTCCTTAAGCTTGCTTTTTTCCACTCCAATACAGAATAGAAAGGAGAGCGCTGGCTCTGGGGTCCTCTGTCTTTCCTTTATTTTATGAGCCTATATAGGAGGTTACAGAAGGGCATCAGGCTCTCTGCACCATTTGACGCTATGCCAATATGGCTTGCTTTACTCAGCAAGAAGTTGAGTCCTTCCAGCCTGTACTGGAAGAAAAACTTCTACCATTTTTTCAGGTGACTGCATTCTCCCATGGAAATAAAGCAGGAGCGTGGCCCTTGAAAAACAAAATCCCATTTTCCTCCTCACCTAATGACTGTTTAGCATTCATCCCCATGTGTTGCAGTGCTAAGACTCCAATAAGACTTCATCAGTCATGGTTTTGCAGTCCTGCTAAAAAAAAGTTCAGATTTCATTAAACAGTGCTGTGCAATGAATGGATAGGGTAAAATTTAGTGAGATTAACTGGGCTGTATTTTAGATGCCAATCATCTTTAAAGCAATGAACAATGTCAAGATAGATGAAAAACGATGTACCAGAGAAGTGTCACCATTGGGAATGAGACAGTGACTCCCACATAGAGAGAGGGATGTATATATTTGCTTTAATAAAGTCTGAATGAGAATGTCAGTTTTAATTTTTCATAATATCATTTGGCAGATTTTGAAGGCTGATGATATTTTTCAGAAAAGGCTCATATCTTTTCTTCTAGAGGTGAGCAGGAAAGAAACCCTTCACTAACCTGTTCCTGTTAATTGTAATATTATTCACATACTCTTGTAATTATTTCAGGATCTGTTCCAAGTATTTTTTAGCTGGATCCTGATGATAATGAACTTCCAAGGCCTGTTTTCCTACAGCTTGCAGTGTCATGCTAAATGGACTGCAACAAGAAATGTTGCTGTGCCTGAGCTATACTAGAGCCAGATCATAATTTGCAAATGTGTTTTTTGGGAGCTGCTGCTATTTCTCACCACCTCCTTGCAGAGAGAGCAGAACAGTGTAGAACACTTCCCACTGCTGAAATCTGAGAGTGAGAACTTTTCAGGCTGATCTTCTTGACAGTGACCGATAAAGCATAAACCAAGACTTTTAAAAGGGCTAAGGATTCTAGGGTAATGCAGTTCCCTTTTTGTTCCCTGACAGACACTTGCAAAGGCACCTGGCATTTTGGACAGAATATCTGCCTTCTAACAGGTAACCTTAGAGGTAACCTAACAGGTAACCATTTGGGGTAACCTACCCCACCTTAGGTATTTCAATTTACCCAGAGAAAGTGTCTCCAAAATCAGTAACCATGTGATCACTATATTGCTGGATTATTTAGTACTTGCCCAGCCAGGGGTGTGTGTGTATATATATAATGTATCTCTTTTTCAGACCAGTTTCTCTCTGTTAGAGAAAATTAAGAATGCAGAAATGGTGAAGACTAGAAGTAGGCAGTTGAAGGATTAGAGCACTGATACAAGGTGATTAATAATTAAATAAGATGCTTTAAACCATATGGAGTCCAGGAGCCAAATTCTGAGATATAGCTTACCTGTTAAAGTCAGTGAAACGTTAATGCAGACCACAAGTGCTCAGTGATACTCCAGCCGTAGCCTCAGTTCCTGTATGATCAGGACACACTGTGTACAGAGAGGATGGACAGGCTGTTGGTTCACCATTTGTTTAATTGGCAGTCATTACAGGAGCTTGGGTTTCTGCAACAATGAGTAGAACCCTGGAAACCATTTGGACAGGAGCATCTCAAATTGTTTTGGAGGCAGTATAATTATCTGGAATGTCATTATTTTTTGTCCTAATGAAGTGGTCGAAATCTTGCACATTTTCCACTAGTCATTTCCAAAAAAAAATTGAGCCAGCCATACACAGAAGATAACAACTTGATTTTGTCTGGTGATATTTGCAAAGTAATAACACCAGCAACATTCTTGGGTGAAGTAATACAATTAACATATTCTTTCTGCATAAGGACAGCATGTTTTTTTCCTGTAATGACTTGGGTGGCTTGATGGCAAAGTTATGGGAGGGAGGTTTATTCTTGTTCTTCAAGGGCAACAATATGCTGTAGTGGAAACATACTGTAATTTTTTTTCTCCCCCTTATCAGGCATTTTATTGTTCAAGAAAAAGTGTTTTGGAAAAAACGTAGCATGGGATGAATGAAAAATGTGCCTGCTGTTTGTGGAGATAAACACAAAACAGAATGGAAATTAAAGACTCTCATCAGAAGTGTCATTTTTTACCACAGTGAGAATGTTTTCTTCAGCACCATAACAGAAACTCCTAATGTCAAATATTAAAACACTTCCTCAAAAATAAATTCCAATCACATTACAGCAGTTATATGTAATTTGATGGCTCTTAGCATGTGGGCCAAAAATGTTCTTCAATAGCTGAGCTCGTTATTGTCACTATTAGCCTCTCTCATGTGAGTTTGCGGATGCTTACCTCCAGTCACAGCGAGGTAACCATTCTGGTGGCTGCAATGAAGGAGTGCTTTGGGAGCCATGCTTCTGGATTTCAAACTTACACCAGCAACGCAGGAAAAGCAAATTGACAGATCTTGTTTTCAGTACTGCTCTATTCTTAGAGAGGAGCTAGATTAGGAGGATGAGTTGTTTTAAAGAGTTTGCCAGCAAATGATAGCTCCTCTTCTGGGTCACGAATTCTTGTCACCTTGTGTATTAATAGGATCTGCCAAGGTTTTATCATAAGTTTAATTGCTTACAGTAAGTCACATGGGTAACAGAACCACAGAGTTGATCATCTGTGACCCATATACTGAAGAAGAGAAGGGAAGAACAGCCGAATAAGGACAAAATGTTTGAGTCAGGAGCTTGATTGACTTAGCAAAAAAGTTTATGCAATGCTCTGAAAATCAGTTGGAAAGCACTGCAGCAGTGTAAAGCATTGTAAGTGAAGTGGGATTATCTGTTACCATGTGCCACCCTCACACAAAACTGCACATTTGTATTGTGGGGAGATTTGGGGAGTGCCACGCTCAAACAATAGCCTCTCTAACTTCAACAAACAAAAAAAATCTTTGTAAGCTTTCAGCAAATGTCTGGTCCTGTCTGTATGGTCACAAAGTCTAGTACCACCAGCAATAGGCTCTGATGCTCCCATGTGTTCGTCTAAGTGTTTCATGCTATTTATGATAAACAAGAGGAAAGTTCATTTCTTGGTTATGTTTTCTTGCATTTTGAGGGGTCAGAGGTTAGGAATGCTACAGAATAGTAGTACAGCAGACTTAGCCCCGAGGGATTCGCAATGCCAGGTCTTAATAGGATTGCCTGACTCTCAGCACATGGTATTTATTCCCAGGCAGCCAGAATATTTTGGACCCACTGAAAGACACGCCTGGGAAGGACTTCACAGCAGCGACACCCAGAAGGACAAATGCTGTGACCACAGTGCATGCCTGTGACTTTGAAATTTGAGGTTGTGGTTACGTCATTTTTCAAATTTAATGGAATCAGAATAGTTTGGCCAAACCAAAGATTTAGTCTGTTAGAATGTGAATTTTTTGCTTAGTGATAATGGAATTGCTGCTGAGGAAGGGGACAGATTCTCTGCTATCCTCCATTGCATTGTATCCCTTCAAAATCTGGAAGCAGCTGAGATTTCCCCCTTCTCACCCCTTAGCATCACAAATATTTTTTGCAACACTGTTGACCATGGCAGTGCTTCAGTGTCAGAGATAAAATGCCCTAGTGCAATAAGCTTCCCTGTGCTGTTGCAGCTGCAGCTGATTCCAGCAGACTGAATCCAATTTGAATCTGTCCTGCCTGCCCCTCCTCATCTGCAAGAATAAACCCCCTTCCAGATATGTTGAGAGCTATCTGGCAGATATGTCCAAAAGCATTGTTCCGTGGAATAGGAGAACCTTAGTTGCCTACTGATGGCAATATATAACAGTTAGCTTTTTAATTAAATGGTAAAGAAACAAATGAATAATTAGCATATAGATAATGTGAATTAGCCCTTATGTTATACATTAAATTCTATTCCAGTTATTGGCCTGTAGTGCACTGTTGCAAAGTACTAAGCTGAAATCCATGCCCTAATTATATGCCATGATGTGCATGTCTCAGCTTTTGTACTAAATGAATGTAGGTAAAGATAAAAACGTATTACAAAAAACTAGGATTCTAATGTAAGATAGGCCAATGCTAATTACTGGCTAATCATTGTGTTGGAGTAATTATATTATGTGCTTTCACAGCTTTGGTTAGTGCCGAGTTGAACGCTAGCGTATAATTTGTCAGATAGGAGTTAATTTTTCTTGTTATCATAACAAGGTAGTATTTTCCTTTTTTTCCTCAGTATTTTTCAGGAATGCATGATTTTACCACGGTTTTAAACATTTTCCTGGCTTGGTAGCCTTAACAAACTGTTTTGCAAATGTTGTTGGCGTCTAATTTAGGGCAGGCTTCATTCTCTATTGCACTAATGGGAGAGAGCACTAACAGGTCTTGTGACTCATCAGTTAAGTGGATGTGATGATTATATAAGGCTGCATTTTCAAAATTATTATTTAGTATTGGCCTCCTTACTGAGGAGCCAGACAGAACTTTTCTCAAACAGGTACAATGGCAAGGAGTCATTTTTTTGCATAGCCAGCTAGGAAATCTCCCAGGCCTGATCCTGCTTGCCTGACAACCAGCGACAGCCTTCTCCTGCTGGACCCAGAGCAATGCTGTTGCGTACTTATAATACACTCAGCATCCTAAGTACCTGAAATAAATATAGTCATGCAAACTGGTGGTAGTGAAAGTCAACACAGTATTTTTAAAGAACTGTTTACCATGATAGCAATTATGGGAAGATGGATGGTTTGAATCTCTAGAGCAAGTGAATAGTTAGAAACAGCTATATTCTTTGCTTAACTTCTGTTCCCATTATTCCACAGACATGTGGAATATATCATTAATTTTAAAGTGGGAAATAAAACCAAATTGAAGGACCTATATTCAAAGGCAGTACCTAAGCATCGCCATTTATTCTCTCTGTAATGGCTTGAAAATCTGTGTTGAGCTTCTTATGACAGAACTGGCAGAAGAGTGCTTCCAATTAAATACAGATTCTTTGTGAATCAAAATTAGAAACTTTTGCTAGCTGAAGGTGACTGGGTTAAACTTGGTGGGGACAAATGGTTCTTGGATTCCTAAAAGTTACTCTATATCTGCTTTTTATATATTTATACAGGCAGTTCTTTCTGTCTGGCTCACCTAATATAAAAACTACTTTTTCTTCTTAAGTTTTATTCAAAAATAATGATTTGATTTAATTTAATTTATTTCCTGCAAAATCTTTGTCCTTGACATACTGAATCCATTTCTTGATTTAGACCGTTGTGATCCTGGAGAAACGGCTAGGTTTTGGTACATTTTTTACAGTTGCAGCTATGTCTGAAAAGTAGTTCCTTTTCTGAAGATTCCAGGGCAGGTTTTCGCATGTCCCTCATGATCTCTGATTGGAAATAATCTTCAAAAGAGCTCAATATCTGGCATGCTTTTATGAGAAGCTGGTCACTTATTTTAGTACCTGAACAGATCAAGAGCTCTTTTGAAAAATCTGACCCCAGCTGTAAGTGCTGAACACATTTCAGAATCTGATTTGTTGTTTTCCAGCCTGCAGACAGTGAGATAATTACCTGTCTCCAGTATTAATAGTGAGGGAGAACCACGCTCCCAGTCTCTTGCCTGGGACTCCATGACTGCATCTATACTAATAAATTAAATGAGCCTTGGGCACAGGCTCCCACACCAGTGCTTGACCATCCTTAACATTCACGCTGTTAAGGCCGGTGTCAGCTGGCCCTTTTCCAGACAGTGCCTGGCCATGGTTTGGAGTAGTCAAGGACCACTTCCACTACGGACAAAGCTCCTTCATATTGCAGGGGCAAAAGAATTAGCTGTAGGGATGAGAGCTTGTGCATTTATTAGGGTGAGGGTAGGAGAAAGGGAAAAAGGCAGGATTTGTATGAGCTAGGATCTGAACAGGTTGATGGATCCAGCCAAGGAACTGACAGATGATGATGCTGTTACTGGAGAACTCTGAAGCATTATTTAGTTTTATCTACTGGTAGTGATAGATTCTTTCGTATCTGCCTCTTTCTGAATTATTTCTTTTTTGTGAGAGGAATATGCTCTTCTAACACTGCCCTGAATGGAAAGGCTACTACCTTTTCAGATTTATGGAGAGTATAAGTCTAAACTGATGTCCCAAAGGTTGCCTTTAGAGGCTCTTCCTCAAAGTGTGATGCTACCAAGCAATTTGCCTCCACGTTACAGGATGACATAGAAAGCTTCAGAAGAAGCTAGTAGTAATGGGTCTCCTAAAGATGTCACTAGAGTTGGCTCCCATGACAGACAGAGTGTTAGAGCTATCTGTTTATATCTAATATTAATGCCTTCAGTTTTGAAGAGACGGGCTAGAATCTAGGCTGTCAGCAAAAATGTCCCCTTTCTTCATCTGATGAATCTAAAGAACTGTCTAAACCTGACAGTGGAATCTCATTAATGGGGGGAAAAAATACCGACATGTGAAGACTTCACGCCAAACAAATCTGCAGTAGGAAATCTCACCTCTCTCTTATGTTTGTGTTCTGAGAAAACGTCACCTAAGAGACACCACAAAGTTTCTGCAGAGACATCAGAACCACCCTCTGTGTTATGGGAAGTATGCAATAAAGCTCAATAACTGAAGGTCTGATTTTGTAAGAGCCAAACACTTCCTATTAAGGTGTGTAGCCCCATTAACTTGCATATAGACATTCAGTATTGCCTCTTTCCAGCTTGATCCTGCTGCTTTCAGAAACAGTAGGAAAATATGAAGTGGCTTTTTGTGAAAACAAAAACAGGCCTTATAGTTAGAGTTAAGGCAGTGATTACTGTAGTCGTAAAGGCTGGATTGTAACACTGACCTGCTGTAAATTCTTGGACAATCCTTTCCCACTTTGATTTTCTATTTACTGTCTTCCAGTATTTGCCTGCCTAGATTGCCAGGCTCTGCAGGGCAAGAATTGGTTCTCCTGATGTTTGCTGTGCTTTTCATAATAGAGTCTGAATCTCAGGCGGCAGCTATTAATCATGAATTATGTATCAACGGTAATGTTGTGGAGTCAACCCACAAAATCTTACCTGATAACTGACACAGATGAGAATTATAGGCTGTATTTTACAGGTATGTAAACTGTGCTGTAAGTGGCAGAGCTGGGGGATTCGAGGGCGGAGTTGCCACAGGAGTAGTAACAGAAGGGTGGCAGAAAAAGGGGCTTCACGTTTTATGAAGCCTGCTTCTGTGCATGTAATTTCTTAGTTTGCTCTGTGTCTTTAAGTGAGATGGAAAATCAGTTAATCCACTGTGCAAGGTCATTTTAATAAATGATTGAAGGAGCAAGACAAGGCAACTCTTGAGCAGCCCCTTGTAGCTTTGAAGAGTTACTCCAAAGTCAGCCATTCTGGCTCTGACTATGGAGTTGTTGGCACGAGCAGGTGGAGGGCAGACTTGCTGCACAGAAATGGTTATAGCGCATACAGAAAGGTATAGGAGGGAGACAAAATGCAGAACAGTGTCTGCAGTTTGGTACAGATACTGAAATAAGGGAAGAGAAAGGACACATAACACAATGAGAAAGAAAAGCAAAAACCTGCACATTGTTGTAAATCTCCTGACATCCATGGATAACTGCTTCAGAATTCTGATTTACATTTGTGGTTGTATTTCCTTTACCATGAAATTAACAAAAAATTATAAACAAGGAAAAATGTATATTGGTAAAAAGGAAAACAGCTGACCCAACATCAAAGCAGAAGCAAAGAAATCTGCAAATAACAATATTAGCAAATACATTAACAAAATTGCCTTCTCTTCCTAGAAGAGGTAGGCTGTTTCTTTCTGACATAAGTCCATTGCAGTAGATTTATATCTGGGGTGAATATGGTCCAGTGAATCGACGAAGCCTGTGGCATGCAATACTTGTCTAGTGCATTTTAACTGGAAGGAAACTAGACTGTAATATGCTAGATGCAGGCACCCCGCAGATTACTGAAGTGCAGAAGAATGTAACAAAGCAATATCTATTACTGCAAATATCTGGAAAACCACTATCAGACCTGAGGTTCTGCATGTCCTTATTGGTCAGTTAACAAAATATTGAAAAACAAAGTATGCATCAACAAACTGAGTCCATTTAAAAAATGGAAATTCTTGCACTCTGCCTCATGCAATGCATTGCTTTAGTGAAGAAATTATCACCATACAACTACAAATGATATCTCTGATACTGCGAGAATTTACAACTAAGCTATTCAAGCCTAAGTCAGGGAAATGCTACACTTAAAAATGTTTGCAGAATTGGGCCCTGAGTATGACCTGCCGCTTATTCATAGCTTTTGGTTCTATTTGCCTCTTGAGTGTATTAAGGTGATAATGATACTGGGCTCATCCAGGAACACCAGGCAGCCTGCAGTTTATGGCCATCTTTCCAATCAAGGATTTAGTGTCCTGAACCTAATCCAGGTTCTGGCTGGTTGCTTGACACCACTGGCACAAAGCATAGAAGAGGGCAAAATATAACACTGATGTGATTGTGAAGGTGGCTCTTTGAAAATACAGCTCAGTGCTAGCTGCAGTCAAACAGGCAAATAGAATTGTAGGAATGAATATAGAAATTGGAGTAAAAGTAATTGTGCTGCCCTATAATCTGTGGTGCCCCCATACCTGGCTGGAATGCTGTGGACAGTACTTGCCACCAGACCACATATGGATACTGCCAAAAATATGCAAAAAGGCAGGGAGATGCTCAGAGGCAGAGTGTGGCTTACAGGGTGGGGGTGGGGGGGGAGAAATTAAACAGGGCAGAACTTACCAGCTTGAGCTGGAGTAGGTGTGAGACATGTAAAATCATGGAGATGGGGAAGGCACATAGAGAATAGTTATTCATTACTTTATTGCTTTTTGTAACACAAGACACAGGGGTTCCAAGTGACATTGTTCAAACTGCTGGTTCAGAACAAATAAGAGGAATTAATTTTTTATACAAAGTGTGATTAAACTGCAGATCTTGGTACCATAGGATGTTGTAGAAGCCAAAAGTATGTCTCAAGCAGATTCCTGAGAGATTGGCTAGGTATAAATGACTTTTAAAGAAAATAGCGTGGCTGCAGTTTCCAGCTGAAGAAGTCACTGAACCACTGACTGCCAGCGGAAGCTCAGAGGTCATAGAAGGGGTAGGATCACTGATCTGATTTCTTACACATTTTATCTGGGCAGTCTGTCTTGCCCACTGTCAGAGGAGGATCCTGAGCTTGATGCACCCTTGATCTGATGCCATGTTGTTGTTGTTCTTATGGGTTTTGGCACTGACTGATCAGCAGAGATTAAGATAAATATCCTAATGATTTTTGTCATATCCAGCTACCTCTCAAGTTCTATTATGGAGATGGAGACAAGGTAACAGATGGAGACAAGTCCTCTGCTGTAGTAATGATGGTGAAAATTAGCAAGACACCATCCTCTGCAGTGTTGTCATTGTCCTAACAAGCTGGTTAACGCACTCCTCTTGTTTAGTAGGCTCCGCAAGAGAAGAGTCAGGTCTTCAGTTGCAGTATTTTGGTCAGTGGTGATGGCAGGACAAGACCGGAACCTTTTTTTTTTTCCCCCTAGAGAAACAAAGAGTTAGATGCAAGTGTTCTTGTGTGAAGGACTTGTGCGCAGCCAGCACTGCAACAGCCAGCGGGTGGCACTGTTGTTGCAAGGAAACTTAAAAAAACCCCCATGTAACACCTCAGAAATGTTTGGATGGAAGCTTTCCATTGAAAACAGCAGTTTTGCCGAAATTGAAACATTTCATGGCACATGTCACTTCTCAATGAATTTTTAATGGGGAAAAATGTAAATTACTCAGTTTGACTTTATAATTGCAATTTAGGTCGTTTTCCCTTATCTTACTGATTCAGTTTATTAGTTTATATGGATATGCAATTTCAATGTAATTCTTAATTTTATAGTTTTTTATCCTAGTGACTTAAACTCTCAAAAATTAAATGGTCTTACTTTGTGGAAAAAGAAACATTTTTGTATTTTTAAAAATAATAATAATAGTAATTTTTAAAAGCCTTTCAAATGCTGTCCCAGGAAAAACATCATCTTTGACTCTCAATGTGGGACAGAACTATGTTTCTGAAGGTCTGCATTTTGTATGGTTTGGATGATCTGTATTTTGAGCTGCTCTGAATGGGTCTTCTTGACAAGAGAACGTGCTTTGAGGTGCTGTTTCGTGATGCCACGTGAGTGGCAGTGCTACCCAGCAGAACATGCACTATAGAGGGACATCTCAGTCCTGCTCCGAAGAGCCATTCATTACTTTGTGGTGAGGGAGGTGGCACCATGCCTTGGTGTCTTTGTAAGCTGTCAAGGGCAGGAAATGGTGCCAACATGGGGCTGTAGTCTCAGGTAGTTACTGTTTTTTTCAAAATAACCAATTGATGGCATCCAACTAGGAACAGCTCACTGTCTCTGTAAGTTAATGAGATGGTAGAGTGATGGGTGTTTACAGAATGACTAAAGGCAGCGCAGAAACTGGGAGGCAGAGGGAAAGAGAACTCGATGAAATGGAGAGAGAACGCCTTCCCTTTTTCTGTCTTCCAAAACAAAAAAATCACTATTTATTCATATATGACTTGGTTTGTTTGATGTGGCAAATGTGCAAAATATGGGTTTGTTCTACATAGACAGGGTAGGTTATTTATAGTGACTTGTCATACAGTCTTGTTGGAGGAAGCCCAAATGCTTCATTCTGCCATATGCAAAACTTACTGCAGTTACTGCAGACTTCTCAGGTTCTGCCCACTTCATGTCAAGTTAGCATTGCTACAGCTTCACTATGCAGAGCAGTAGAATTTAGAGTGATATACACAGGGGCCCTATGGAAATAAAACTACTGACAGGGATGTTGGCTAGAGGATCCAGATTCAGTATCCATAAATATACTTGTTTTCTAATTGGAAGTGAATAATGGCCATATAAGCTATTATGAGCAGCCGGTGTCTCTCTGGATTGCATGGCACAACTACTGCAACAGCACACAAAAAATGCTTAAGCATATGCAGTCATCTCACTGAAATAAAGATACCTAATTAGGTCAAGATAAATTCCATAGAGATATTCAAAGTAAGTATGTACATAAATGTTTTTTTAAATCAGGACATACAGAAGGACCTCTAGATGTCCCAGAGGAAGACCACAATTTCTGCGTTCCCTCCAGGGATACATAGCTGTGCTTTTGTTCTTGTAAGTGTTGCACTGAACTCTTTGAGGAAGCTTAGCAATAAAGAGAAGCACATCCTTTTTTGGTTTTGTTTGACACAGTTACTTTCGTGACTGTGTTAACAGTGGAGAAAGAACCAAATTGTGTTACTACCTCTGTCAATTCTTAAACAGCACTGCAGAGTCCCTTCTCCTCCCCAAATGAGGAAGAGAAATTCACACTGTAATATTAAAAACTGTAGGGCCCATTAGCCTTTAATAATTAACACACTGCTAACTGTAGCTGAATGTTCCTTTTTCTGATTCCAATTACAGACCCATTTGGACCAGGCTCAGCTGAGGGAAGTGGCTGAACAGCAGTGTTATAGAGACCTAGATCTGAGTGAAATTGTTCTCCTTTGGCCCACACAGTAGATTAAAGAAAAGTTTGGGCTCAGATGGTGGTGAAGCCAAAGCATCAGGTGTTACAGAAGACTAAAGTACTTCTGTACCCTAGTTATTTCAACCCAGGGGACTACTTTAACATCAGAGCCAATTCCTGGAGCCTGCTGGCAAATACACTCACCTGTCCTAATGTAAAATGAAACATTCCTTTCAGTAGGTGACAACTGTTCATATACTTGCCACTTTTCCCTGAGATACTGCTGAGTAGGAGGCTCTTGCTACCTTTTTCTTCTTTGTGGGGTGATAGTATGTGTTCATTGGTAGCGTATGAGTAAGACAGGAGACCTGGGCTAAAATCATAGCTCCCAGATTGGCTGGCCCTAGTATTTTCTGCCTGAAATAGAGTTGCTAGTGCAGCTCTAACGAGAAGTTTAGGATTCAGCAAACCTACTATGAGCTTTGCAACATGATTTGCAAGTCTTGGATAAATGTTGTTAGTGTTTTGCTGCAACATCATGATGTTTTGGCAGCATTTGTGCTACCCTAGATGCTTCTGCTAGCAGATAGGCCAATTTAACAGTTTAAATGCTTCTCAAACTATATCCCTCCTTCAAAAGGTCTGCTATTATGCAGCCAGAAGTAGAAGGGAAGGAAAGTAGTAAATTCTAAGCTGTGGTTACCTAGCAGCTAAGACTGTGTGATGGAGACTGCCACATACTCTGTCTTTCTGCCCCTGGTTGTGCAATCCCATAGCTTCCCTTGTGCGTGCAGCTGTAAAGTGAGAAGGTGTAGGGAGCTGATCCAGCTGAAAACTAACTAATTTAAAAAAAAAATAAAAAAATTAGTTTTTGTTGGTATGGCTTCCCATCCATGTTTTGATTAGATCAAGCTATTATAGCATTATACCAAGAATTCATCTAGAGCGGTAGTGAAAGCGGCTTGGCTTATGTCACATAGTGGGATGTTTTTAATAATTATAACTGTCTTAGAGCTATACTATCAGTCTTTTCTAATACTTGGTAAAATGTTAATTCTCCTTGTCTGTAGTATAGCCATGGGTGTGCTCATTTTCAGCTACCTGTTAACAATTAATAAAGCTCTCGAGAGATTTTCTGATTTTCAAATTATTTTCTCACTGCTTATATTTGAGAAGTTGTGAGGTGGAATCATAGTAGAGCTAAGAGTGAGAAATTCTTTTGCTCAGTTATAAACGTGGGTGGCAGCAGCTGGGGATCAGAGAAAATTCCACATACACCTACAGCATTGTAAGAAAGAGGGTAGTTGCAACATTGGATAAGGTGACACAAGGGCATTTAAACAGCATATATGCCTGGATTACAAGTCATCTACACATGCTGACCCTTGAGGGACTGGCAAGTTTCAGAATGTGAGGTACTCAAAATCAGATTTAAGTTTTCAATAGGTTGAAAGCAGGAAGCAGTTTAAGAATTCGAGGCATGAACTTGCAATGAAAATGCATCCAAAACAATCCAAAATCTCATTGCAGAATTCTAGTCCTGCACTTACTCCTGAGTTACAGAGGGTTTATAAACTGAATCTTTACCTGGATTCAGTCAGGAAGTGGAATTTATCTTCCTTTGCAAGGGTGGAATTTTCCATGAAAGGTTGAAATCATGTATTTTATCTCTATTATTTAGATTTTTATTTTATTTATATATATAACTTTATGTATTTTATTGCAATGTTGGTTCCTTATGGGCATTATCATCCTAATTTGCCACTCTCTGTAGTGTTTGTTCCAGGGTCAGGCTGTACATCCCATGAGGCATCTCTGCTCATGACCAGAGCATAGGTAATGACTCATGTCTGCCAAGTGTCTGGGCCACATTCTGGAAGATGTAGGCCAGGAGAACAGGAAAAAGGCAAATGAACTACAGTTCTCACAGAGCAAAACTGCAGTATTTCAGAATTAAAATATACTGCATTTTGATGGTTCAGCTTTTCAGTGAGAAAACAGCATTTTCTGCAAAAATTGGATTTTGCTTGAAACTGAATTTTCCATTGGAAAACTAGTTCTGACAGAAAAATTCCTAATGGATCTATGCTTGCTCCTTCTCTACATTTCTTAAGTGAGAACTGCAGTCCCTACCTGCTTCAGCAACACACATACAGTTTCTCAATGGCTCAACCTAAAAATATAAATGAGAAGTACAATTGAAATTACAAGTAATTATACGTTATGGCAACATGAAAAACACTGGAGTGGATGAAAATTAAGGAGCTAAGAAGGGTTACGTTTTGAGGATAATCTGATAAGTCAAAGATGACATTTTGAAATTTTTAGCACTTGTACAGAAAGTCAAAAAAAGTTTTCCAGATGTTTTTAATTAAAATAATTCTAACAAGCTCTGGTTGGGAAAAGTGAGTACTCGCATTTTTGTCTAACATCAAAATAGAGACAGGATTGCTTGACACATTTTGGACATTTTAGTAGAGGTCATTTTTTGGTTTCTGCAAGCCTGTTCACCCAGCTGTGATCTTTTCAAATACCATTAATTGAAAATGTTACACCAGTAGCAAGAAAAAAACCCTTTTTTTAAAGGAAAAAGCATGTTGTTTGGCAAAGTAATAAAAGCAGAAGAAATCTGACTATGAAAGAGGGTGTAACAGATAACATAGCTAGAGATGAGAGATCAATGGTTTCATCCTTAGGGTTGTTTGCAACTTATGATATGACCTTATGCTAGACAGCCAGTCAGCTGGAAGGCAGTGAAATGATGATTTCATGTGAAAGACATTGGACAGGGTCCTGAAGTTCTGGATTCAGTCCTGTGTGGGTGAAACTCTGTGTATGACCACATGTCAGTTGGCCGGTTCTCCTGTTACAAGGATGACAATACTTCAGGGCAGAGGCTGATTTCTTAGTGTGTGTCTCAGCAGCACTTGGCACAGTCCCACTACTACATCCCACCACTTACTGGGTCTTGTAGGTTTGCCTTGGTTAGGAAGTTGTCCCACTTTGCCAGAAACATTTTTGATATTTCACATAGAAATTGTAAGTCTGTTTCAGTAGGAACCAAACACAGTTGAATATTTTACATGCAGAAATTCCACCAGAATCCCTAGTATCTTAGAGTTTTGTGGGAGAGCAAAGTTCAAGTCCCTGCTTGATGTTCAAGTCCCTATAGCCCGTGCTAGTGGATAGTCAGGTGTCCTTTTGCTCTGTTTTGGCCAGAAATTCCATCACAGACTTGGCCAGCCTTCCCATAAATCTCAGCAAAACCAACCTTCTCTCCAGTTGCAATTTTAATTGCTTTACTTTCTGAAAATGTATTTTGTTGGAAGATACTCAGCCAGCTCTATTCTGGGTACTACTGTGGTATTAACTGTAAACAATAATTATGAGGAGAGGATTTTAAAAATCTCTGTAGCTTCTGATTAGGATAAAGACCTAGGTTAAACTTTCCTGGAACATTGGAAAACACTAGTTAAATTTTTCTGATGCAGTGCTTTATGTCTGGATTACCCTGTTTCATGGGCATGCAGACCCTAGAAAGGCAGTGAGTTAGCAGAAAATGCGTATCAGAGGGGAAAAGTTGCTTTTTGGGAGAAAGTTGAAATTAGTATGCTGGATTTACCCTAGGTGAGAGCAGACCTTGTCATTAACTTTGCTATGTATGTCACAAGATGTTTTGCCTACATTTTCATGGCCTTTCAAAGTCCACAAGAAGATGCCCATGTCATTGCCATGGAACGTCTGGATACTCATCAGGAAACAGCCAACACAGACATTTTGAAGCTAATCCGTGAAGAATAATCCATGAACAACTCCCATTAAAATGGTAGCTGCTTAGGAGGTGGAGATTTCATTTTTAATGCTGATCTTTTCTCCCTGCAGAATATTGCTCCCACCTTATCAATATTTTAGAAAAGAAAGAGAAACCTTCTGCAGCTGTATAGGCAATTTGGAGGGATTAAAAATTTATCCTGTTTTGAGCAAAGCTTTCAGCAGGTGCTGGAATCCACTTAATTACAGGTGGGTAACCTGCGCAGCCACTCTTCCCCGTGGCTAAAACTGGAGTGAAGGTCCTGGCAATTCTTTCATGTGGGGATCTTCTGTCAGGACCTACTTCCAGTTCCAACCATAGTGGGCCACACGCTTTGCCTAGAACAGCACAAAATTCAAGTCTAGGATGTAAAAGTGATATTTTTTTCTTTTAGTTTCTTTCATTTGGTGAGGAAATAGTCAAGCCCACTCTTGGAGCAGCTCAGTTACCATGGCAGGGTTACACCAGACTTTGAATTTGACTCAGGAATTAAAAGGGCTAATTAACATTAGCTGAAACTCAGAATTTGGTCTCTGCAGGAAATTCAGACAATTCCATGTTGATTTTCACTCTCAAGTGGAAAGACCCACGTGGTTTAGAAATTTCTCTCCAAAATATCCCCCTCACCAAGAATTTTATTGGGGTGAAGAAGGAGGAAAATAGGAAACCTCCAGTCAAGACTCAGAAATCAAAACAAAACCTTAATTTCTAAAAGACTTTTAAACATATGTTTTCTTCCCATCTCTAAAGGAAACCTAATTAAAACATTTCCTTTCAAGTATTTTTCAGTGAAATTTCATCATGATTATAATGTTAAATGGAACGTTTTGCTTAAACCAGCATTTTAAGGTGTAGAAACATTACCTGGGAGTTGGGGATACTTCTTCGTTTTTAAACTTGGTCTATTTGACACTATCACAGTTGGTTTACTAATCCATATGAATGAGCAAGTATACACCATTGCTAAGGACAGAGTACTTTTAAGTTTTTTCTACTCTCAAGAGAGCAAGTTGCGGCTGACAATGATAGACTGTGTAGAGTAACTATACCATTTGTTTACAGATCTGCATGTAATTTCCACCCACTAGAACTAATTGCTTTTATCAACACCAGTAATTAGATGCGCCAAAGAAGCATCAAATTTTCTGACTGGGCATGGTATAAAATGGTGTGTAACAGTGTGCTGTGACAGTTTAGACTAGGGCAGATAGCAATTTGGAAAAAAGAATACAGTCAAAGAGCTTGCTGATAATAGAAAAGTGATAATTGGAGCTTCCTGCTGCACTTGTGGAGTAATAGCATAGATCCCATTGCAACTTCTCTTGGTCATTTTCTTCAGAACTCTCTGTGAAAACACACTGGGATTTACAGGGACACACCACTTTTGATTAACCTTTTGTTGAGGAAGTTTTCTCAAGTAGAGAATGGCACAGCAAAAGAGAATCACTGATGCAAGTAGAACAGAACAGCTGGGTTGTCAGGAGAATCAGGTGGAATCTAGGTCTCCCACTGCAGACACGAGCATTTTCATCATCAGGGTGTTCAAATACTGTCATATGGGTGTCTCTCAGCTTTGATCCTGTCCTGTTATAAAATAGGAACATGTTGGAAAGCTGGAAGACATGCTTCCAGTTCAGTATGGGGCTCAGTGAGCCTATGGGAAAAGCAATGTCCATTTCCCATCCCTACCCTTCCCTTCCCTGAAGCACTGCCTGGTAGGACAAATGCTCTCCTGGATGCGGGAGAGTACTAGTGCCTGGACTACATTGTTCCACCTATCCAAACTGCAAATATATCCAGCCTTGTGAGAAGTAGTCCAGTGGTGGGGGGAAGGTTGATTTTTCAGGCAGAAGATTTAAGCTTTGTACCTCAGTGCCAGACAGGTTTCTGCATCATTTGTGATAGGTAATACTGGAAATCTATTTCTGACTAAGCTCTAAATAATTACTGCCAGAATGCCATCGTGGTGCTGATGAGTATTTCTCCAACAGAATAAAAACAGCGTGTTGATTCTTGAACTACAGAAAGCCATAATTGTCATTTAAAATCTGGCGTGTTGTTTAAAATACTAAATTCATTATCTTTCAGAATCTTTATAATTATATGTCTAAACTATCACTCTGAATACATTTGCAAGTGTAAAGAAACAGACATTCTTTTTTCTGACAAGGGATTAGACTATTGGCTGTTCTATTTTTATGATCTTCCTAAATCTAAATATCAAGGTCCAAGCAAAAAATGAAATAAAAATATCCTACCTGCACAGAATGTAAAGCCCATTCTGTTTCAAAGCTATTCATTCCTGTTACAGTTACCCCCAAAAGTTATAATTATGAAATTGCAACACTTATTTGGAACATGTCTTTTGCTCACACAATAGCAAATGTTCCTGCTCCTCCTCTCACAATAAAGTGACCATATCAAATAATTTTTTTCTTAAAAATAAAGAAGTGCTGTGGGAACAAAAACCCCACAGAATATTAAAACTTCTCAGCTTCAGAGATAACAGACTGTTATCAAGGACTGTGACAGGGTATAAATTTTCAGAAATACTGAAAGGAGGGGGGAAAAAAAAAAATCAAGCTTTGACATTAACAAGATGATAACAGCCATTGGCTCTTGTTCACTAACTTCCACCTGAGAATTTCAGCATTGAGATAATCAGGCTTTCACTGGCTTGTATGGGAAGGGATCTGACTTGGATCAGACTCTGCTCTTTGGCCTGGCTGTTATTATGTGGAGTTATTCGCTGGAAGAGTTTTGACAAAAATAATAACCCCCCGAGTGAGGTTTTCAAGAGCAGAGACTGTGTGCCACACAGGTAAATCACAGACAAGTCCAGATCCTTGAATTAGCTCCGCACTCACATGATGTCGTAAGCAGAGCTCTTGAAAATCCAGAGCTTTGAAAGCTTGGGAGAGTGAAGGATCTAGCTAGTGCTGATCTCAATGTGAAATATTCTGCCAATAGGGGAAAAAACAAATCAGACATTGCTCTTGCTCTAAAAGGCATGTTGTGGCTTCATGCTTTGAAATAGTGTTACAAGCATGGAAGATGTTACCAAAACTTGAGAGTTCATAAGATGATTTTCCATCATTTCTTCCAGTTGCAACTAGGAACCAAGAAGTACTCGTGAGAAGACCTGCAGATCTTGTTTCAGATTTTCTTCCTGATGTGACTTCTGACTGTATGTAGGCATCCCAGTGGTTAAGTGCTAACACTTAAAAGGAGTTAGGTCCCTCTTGTTATTTTAAATAACTGAGACACTGGTGTATATTTGCGTCTTAAATAAAAAATTTATATTTTTGAAAAGCTCCCTCAATGCAGCAACGCTTTAGTGATGCTAAGTTAGTTAATAATAACATGTAATCTCTTGATTCAGTGACTCTTGAACAAGGAAATTCAAGAAACGGAACTGATGATGTCCCCTGAACTTTTCTATTGCTGCATGTGCAATGTATTCTGGCAAACAGCCTTCCCATAGCAAACACCTGGGTGTACATTATTACATACCCTCCCCCCCAGCAAGGCAGAGCAGAGAAGCACTGTCTGTT
The DNA here is from genome assembly GCA_024606505.1 of Aquila spilogaster. Classification (NCBI taxonomy): domain Eukaryota; kingdom Metazoa; phylum Chordata; class Aves; order Accipitriformes; family Accipitridae; genus Aquila; species Aquila spilogaster. The sequence goes on from JANHGO010007669.1 coordinate 40,504, forward strand.
TGTAGCCTTGGCTGCGTGCATCTGCTCAGTCGGTCCTTGTTCCCATTCTGCTGGCTGGCCTTCCATCTTATTGCAAGAACAGGTTATTACTTAGATAACTCCTGTTTTCTGGAGTAGTAGTGTTTGGGGTTTTAGTTGGCTATCACCCTAAAGATCAACAAGGCTCAGTTTTCTGTAATTGCAGCCCTTGGAGTGTATGGGCAGCTGAGGCAGCTTTTGTATCTTGGATGTCTGGTGTATTATTTATCAATAACATCAGGAATTTATGGGCTTGGTGTCAAGATTACACAAGGAGCTCTAGTTATGAGAAACATGACAAGAATGTGGCCAGGTACTCTTAGCATGTGTCTGCAGACATCCATATGTGCTGGGCTGGGTGTTGGCATGCATTTCAGTCTCCTATGCACTAACAAATGCTGCAGCATTTTAGGCACTGACCTACAAGGCAGCTCGTGTGGGTGGACCCCTTGGCAAAGCCCTCTGAATTCTGAGTCTTTGTTTGCCAGCACAGGAAGGAAACGTGCAGCTCCTGGAAAAATTACCTTGATGCACATTTGTAAGAAACCTCAGCCTCACTGCTATTGATTATGGATTTTGTGATACCTGCATTTGGGGCTCAGATTCATTCATCACTGACACTTAAATTGAAAGACAATGTAGCTATATGCCAAGCAACTTCTTAAGTGGTGGTGTGTGTTCTGTGTGCAACCTGTGCAGTTCTGGCAAATAGGAAGAAGAGAAAATACTGTAACACTTTGCTTAAAAAAAAAATTCCTTCAAAGTTCTGGTGCATATGATGTGTTTTATAGTAAGGGAATTGAGCTGAAATAGTACTATAGTGACATGCTTGATCGCTAAGAAGAGAAGATGTAATGATTTTGGACAGCAACTGTCAGGGTTAAGAAAGTTATTTGTTCCATTGGTTTATGGCACAGACTAGTAGTATTTTATTGTCAAACAGAATTAGTTTTATATCAAGAAGAGTGATTACTTGGGTTCACTGTGTTTGAGATTAAACTTGATGATTTCATGTCCATTATTGATTTAGGCTTTACATTCAGAGAAGTAGCGGTTTATATTTTACTTAAGGGGATTTGATCACAGTAGATGTAATCTTCAATGGTTTCTGAAAATAAATTAGTAAAGTTGCTATGCCTCTTACAGTAACTGAAGAAAAGTGAAGGGGGCTAGAAAAAGGCGACCTTATCTCAGCATGACTAGTGCAAAAAGATCTAGAGAAGGTGACGAAAAATGCTGCCTACCTTTTCCAGTGTGCAAGAGACATGCTAACACCTGAGTATAGCATGCCCAAAAGCAGGAACCACACAGAAGATACTCTGCACATTGAAGCTCCAGACTCAGATGATATCTATTTGCTAAAGTGATGCAAAAAACTTACTGTACATCGTCTCCTCTAATTTATCCTGAAATTACACCAAAGGAGAGAGGGACATCCAAGGTGCTTTCTAATATTAGAACAGGGTCAATGAAGCAACAAATGTGGGTGGCCTCTGTGGGAGGCAAATGTGCAAAGTGTGTAATAAGTGTCACTAAAAATAGCCCCTTCCGAAATGTCTTAAATCAGACATTCTGTTAGAACATGCCATGAGGAACCAGCCAAGCAGTGCAGTCTGATGTGGGTCCTGCTCTGCTGCTGCTGGGAAATCTGTAGCCAAGAGAAGACAGATGGTTTGTGGCCGGCCAGGGCTCTGCTCCCTTGGGCAGTGGTGCATGTCTACAGAGAGAGGAGAGAAAGCATTTCATGGAAGCCACTGTCAAAAGCAGGCCATATCAACTTGAGAGCTCTGCAACATTCCCCCAGGGATGGACGGTATGGGATGCTATCTATCGTACCTTCACCGTGAGCAGCTGTGGAAGCAGAAACAAGTCCTGCTAACTTTATTTAGAGCTGTCATATTCAGGCCATCATGATTCAGAGCTCCTCTGGCTTCCAAAATACTGTCCTTTGTTAGAGCTCTCTTCAGACAGAAGATGTCTCAGTAGATGCTGAACTAGCATTGTACCCTTAAAAAAAATTGTGGGGCTATTTGGCTAGCGCTGAGTCATGCTACCTTTACTGTTTTCCTCCTTCCACCCTACTGTATGCTTGTACGTTGCCTCTGTGACTTACTTAGGCATTTTCAAACACACTAGAACAGGGACCATAATGCACATCTTTGAAGGCGTTTAGTCTTACCCAGCACCTGTGTATACAGGATTTTCACCTGCATACTTCCATAGCCTTGACCTAGCCAGAATCACTGTGCAGCTAAGCTAAAAAAAACCCCTTTGCGTGCAGACAAGTCTGACGCATTGTGGGATGTACCGAGCTCTGGCTCAGCATTGCATTTAGTCCCTAGTTCCCATGAGGTTTCCTGTCTCCATACCTGTCTATACATTGCCTACTACTACTAGATAGTAATTCAGGAAACAAATTTTAAATTGTGTTATGTTCCTTACCCAGAATGCAGTGCACAAAACACCTCAGTAGCTAAGCACTTGTTGCACAGTTAAACATTAATAGCTACAAAGATGTATAGCAGCTGATGTTGGCCAAGGCTCATATAATGATGTTTTCCCTTCTGTAGTTTGTGTTACTCCTAGTTCTTCATTCCCTGCAGTGTATTTTGTTGGTTAGGGACACAGCAAAGCACAGTTCTGCCCTGTCTGCGATATCCCCGTGTCAGGTGTTTACTACCTTATTTTTTTCTGTATTTCAATTAGTGCCCTTTGCCTTTTGTCCTTTCACTGAAAGGCATGGAGAATAATCAGGCTCAATCTTCTTTATTCCCTCCCATCAGATACCTACAAACATTGTTAAGGTTGCCCCTGAGAGAATGAGACTTCTCCAGGCTAAGCAGTGCCAGCTCTCTCAGCCTCACCTCATGTGTCATATGCTGCAATCCCCTAATCATCTTAGTGGCCATTCACTGGACCTGCTCTGGTATGTCCATATCTTCCTTATAGTAGGGCGCCTAGAACTGAAAACAGTACTCCAGATACGGTTTCACCAGTGCTAAGTAGTTTTTCCAGGCTTTGGAAAGATTTCTCCATGCCAAAGGAGGAAGAAAAGAGGAGGCAGATGCGTGGTTTGAAACTAATTGGATGCGTTCATTGAGAGTTAAAAATAAAAAGCTGTTGCCCAAAGCATTATTTTTATTATTTCTTTTTACTAATTTGGGGTTTGTTTATCATTTTAGTTTCTCTGCTCAGTGAACTGGTTCATATTTAATGGAACGCTAAGTTATGACTACAATAGAAATGACAGAGCATGTGTTTTCTAATTTAGGTGGATGGACAAGTGCCCTCTTTTGCTGGAAAGAGAACAAAGCTAATATTGCTCAATAGCAAAATAGTTGAACAAAATGCATCTCAGTATAGGTGGCAAAGTGAGTGACAGGTATCTGTCATTGTGGCTCTGATAAGCTCTTCTTGCTGTAATGCTTAAGCAAAAAAACTGCAAGTATGACTAAGTCCTGCTGTCTGACTGGTAGGTCAAGGTCATAAATCATTTACGATGCTTTGGAGAATGTTACCCAGTGGCACCTGGGAACACAAGTCCTGTTAGCTTTCAGGAAGATTTAGCCTTCTTCCCGCTTAAAAGATTTGTTAAAAATATTTGGATACTGTAAGAGATGTCAAAATGGATGCAGATGCCAAAGAATATTTGAAAATGTTTACTGGGGCCTCATTCTCAACCTGGACTGGAGACAGTTGTTAACACTGTTCAGGAAGACAAGGCTCTGGTATCTGCTGTATTTCTCCCTGCCTGTGCACTCTTCTTCCTCCTCGAACAGCAGAAGTGTCCATTACTGCTGCCTTTCGCTGGTCTACTGCGGCATAGGAACACAACTGCAACATTTTTTGTTTGTGAGAGATTTTTTTTTTTCCTGACTACAAAGCCAAACAAGTCTCACAGTAAAGACAAGCCAGGTTTAGTATATAAAAGTGGTGTTAAAAAAGATTAAACTAGGCAGAAAGAGATTCAGTAAAAAGCATATAGTTTAAAGTAATTAGGAGATCTGGCACACTTCTAACACATTTGCCCCATTCATGAAAAAAAGAAAAAAGCTGTGAATCTGTTTTGTCTTTTTACACTGTGCAGATAATTGCATGATGTATCGTTTACAGAGTATGTGATGCTGTTCCTGAGAAAATGCCAACTATTCCCAACTTCTGTACCGATGTGGCTACCTCAGTGTTTCTAGCTTCTATTTTTTCTTTCCTGGCAGGAAAAAAAAATGCTTGTCTAGTGATACATGTTGTTACCTTTCATGAAAGCAATTTCCAAGAAAGATGGTAGAAATCTTTTTTTTTTTTTTTTTTTTTTAAATCCATGAAAATTGCCAGTCCTTTAACTGCCAAAATACTTAATATCTATGTAATCTGCAGCTATAAGGCATTTAAATGTGAGTCGTACTAGCCGCCTTCTCAACATGACTGATCCTCTGGCTTGAATTTTTAATACGAGGAGTATTGTTTGCTAGAGGCTAGCTCTGGTCCTAGGGAGAGGGGGACTTCCTCTGTCATAGGAAAGTCCTGTATCCTTGCTAAAAAAAACAGCCTGTGAGCATAAGCAGCAGGTGATTAATTTTGAGAATGTGTCCAAATTATGGCCAGATTGAATGGCTCCAAGGGCTTGTATGAAGTAATTTCAAAATTTTCATGTTTAAAAATGGCAGAAAATGAAGGCGAAAGGCAGCCCCATGCACTGGTATGTCTCTAGGTAGGGATGCTCTATCAGCTTCTGGCAAGTCAAGGGAACTAGTTGACTTACAAACTCTATTATGTTGACAAAAACATACTTCCGTTATTTGGATTGCTGGTACATACAGTGCTGAGTCAGAACACTAGCATTTCCTTTTAAAATACTGTACATCCTCATGAGTTACAATGACCAAGAGCATACCAAAGTAAACCACAGTAAAAAAAGGTAGCACAGTCAAATAACAGCTGAACATACAGCAAAATCCTTGCTTTGATCCTTGTTTGCCTTCAGAAATACTATGTCAAGTGTCCTTATTTAAATGAAGCTTAGTTTAAAGTGGATGCAGTTTTCTCAGGAATGCCACGGTGGCTCCTGGGTGTATAATAAACTTGTTAAGAAAAGGGCCGGCTGATCTATACTTTGTTACTGATGTGCAAAATCCTCACCAGCACATGAGGCTTCTGTGTTTACTGTAAAGGGTTTTTTGCCTCCTCTACTGCCACTGTCCGGTTTCTGATGGACCGCACATCCGCACCTATGTGCAGGCAAGTCCCCCTAAGGATGCCCATCTCCATGCCGCTTCAGAGAGGGTCCAGGAGGTGGGGAGCAGTCACATGGTTCTCGGCATGGTGGGCATCGGCATCTTCCTATTGGAAGAGTAATCAGGAATCCTGAAATGGCTCATTACATCCCTACTGTGATCAGGTATCCTGCCAACTTTTCGTTTCCAAGATACTTCCTGCTGGTGGTGTCGACAGAAAGAAATGCAGCAAGATAAGATGAACTCCTTCCAAATTAGGGAATGCCCTTAGAAATTTTGGCATTTAGAAGCCTTATCTAGAGGAATGCAGCTTCTGTGCAGCAGCAAATTAAATGGCTTTAGTTATATGCTCAGCAGCTTCTGGCACAAACCCTAAAAGCTTGAAATCTTTTGCTAGTCTATATTTTGGTGATGTGTGCTTTGGTGCTTTTTAAACCATTTGCTAAGTTAGAATGATGCATTAGAGATGGCTCAAAGCCAGAAGAGGACTTGAGCAACCCTCGTCTGCACTGGGCCAGATCTAACCAAGAGTCAACACAGGCACCATACGCTACTTACAAATATGCCAGACAAAGGAGCTCATTTTATGCATTTATTTCCAGTAATCATGTAACCATGTACCTAAAGAAGTGTATATACTTCCATGCTTTTACGTTACGGAGCAGTTTTAGAAAAGTAACTTCATTTGCTGTATTGAATCACAGCCTGTATTTATCTGGTATTGGCTAAAAACTTTTTTTGCATGTTGGTCTGACAGAGATGTTATTGCACAAACCCGTGCTGTAGGTTTTCTTGACGTTTGCTGAGTCATCTCATTGTGGTTATGAACTTCATTAGGATGTCAGTGTTAGATGGCCATTATTGTGAGCCAATGTAGCAATTCTCAGGTTAGCTTTTTTTTTTCACTGAAGTCTGAGTTTGCCAGAGCCTTGTGCGAGCAATGTTTTCAAAACTTGCTGCGTAGCAGCACTGGGCTCCATAGCAGCCGTTGCCATTTTTGTGTCACACGCAGGATGTTCAGGATACTGAAATAACATCAGTATAGACCCTCACTGGCAAAGACCAAGAAAAAAAGAGCCACGCTATGCGTGTATGTGTGTGCGTGCTGTGTCTTTGTCTTCTTGTGTGTCACCATCATGCGGGGCACTTACTAGCTAATTAACGACAAACCAAAATGGTGCTTTTGCACAACTGTATGGCAAATTCCAGAATAAGCCTCAGCAAGGTAAGGAGAAGCATCCATGTGGATCGGTAATGCGTGAGGAAGACAGTGTGTCATCCTATGGATCCCGGTCAGATAGGCAATGGTCTGCTGTCTCCTTTCTTCTTGGGTGCGGTCCTACAGACAGCCCTCCCCTGAGTCAGGCTCACCTTGAGTCATCAGTCAGGCCATGGTGTCTGACAGTTCTGCTGTGGCCAGCAGCCAACATGCTAATGCTGCCGCTATGGGTATTTTCAACAATGGGGTATTTGGGCGGTCTCCGATTCCTCCCAGCCCCTGCTTGCCCCTTCCCCTCTCCTGCCGGGAAGGTTGTGAGTCGAAGGGAGCGCAGCACCGCTGTGTTTCCTCTTTGTGCAGGGCCCTTCTGTTGTTCTGTAGGCAGGCTTCTGTAAGGGGGGAGTGGTAGCAGTACCAATGTATCTTTACTCTTCAGTGAAAAACAACTGCTGACAACAGCCTTTTGTGCTTACAGCAGAGTGGGTGGGGGGTCCTAGCTGACCCATTTTATTCAACAACTGATATCAATGGAATTAACATCCTCTGGCTTTGGATAAAGTTCTTAATTTTGCTTTCTGTATCCTGCTGTGTGGCAATCTCTTCGGTCCTTGCTAAACTCCTCCAGAAAAAATGGTTCTTGTAACCTGTCTTTGTAAATCAGGCTTTTGGAAGTGAACAAGTGATTTAGATTTAAAAAAACAGATCCCACAACATTTGCATTTAAATTGGACAATTTAGTGCTATCAGCTAGATATTAGTAATGATGCCATACGTATGCTACATGCATATGTAGCATAGTATAAGTGGTATAAATATGTCTTATTTACTGTTCCTGGGATTAAAAGTGATACCTATACCCAGTTTATACAAACCAAGGGGAAACATTAACAAAGGCTTAACTATAATTAGACAAGAGTTCCCTTCTATAGTTTTATTCCCTTGCACTAGCCAGGTGGCTTTACTTAGTTTGCCTGCCTGTTTGGGTTTTGGCTCTGACCATTCACTGTATACCAAAATTGAATTAAATTGTACAAATGAAAATAAGACACACTCTTAATCTATCTATTGGAAATAAATTAAGTTTGACGAGGTACTTAATTTTTCCATGGAAGGAAGAATATTTTAACTCAAGTGAAAGGTTGATTTATAGCCTGCAGTATAGTAAGTGGCATCTGTTAATATGTTACAATTTTTTGAATATTTTAATAAGTTGCTAATTCATAATGACCAATAATGCCACCTTGTGCTTTTTCAGAGAGGTTAAGCTTTCATCATGGGTTTTCTGGGTTTCTGTTTGTTTATTCTTTTTAAAGAAGATGCGATTAACTCATGCTTCCCTTTTTTAAGCACCTTTCATGATAGGTGACGTTTTCTGTGATGAGAGACAATCACTGCAGAGATTATAGACCATGAACTTCAACTATAGAACAAATTTCAGTTCTTATGTGAGGTCTGACATTAATCCACACTAGATTTGTGCCCAGATTGTGTATTTAGTATCTTGATCAGTACTGGGTGCATAGTATATGGATCCCTTCTCAAGAACAATTGGTATGCATTTTAATGGACTTTTTTCCATTTTAAACTAGAAGTGTCAAAAACAGCAAAACCTAAACTCATACAAAAATCCATTCTACTAAGTACTTGTTTCACTTTATGAAGACTGTACATACACTTGAAAATACAGACACTATAAATTCCATTGGCACATCTCAGAAAAAAAGCAAGTCTGGAACAATAAGCAGGAGAACTTTTTAATATTAAGTATTGGTGTGTATGTGTGTTCCCTTTGCCACTAGCTAGGGTCAGACTTTGGCCAGTACAACTGCTGTGGGCTTTGGTTTGGCTAGCAGCAGTACTCAGAATACCAGGAAAGCCTGATTGTATTTGAAGTCATCATGACTCCAGTGGGACCAAGATTATATCGTACTCACAGCATACTGTGACTCCTGCTTGTGTACTGTTTGAGCACAAGAAATAACTAATGGTTAAGATTTCAGTGTAAATATATTGTAAAATGGCATAATTCTTTGTAATGAATGCATAAATTACAAATATAGTATAGATAGACCTAGTTGAAAATGAATGCTTTGTAATAGTCGTAGATCAGAGAGATCAGAATTTTGTTCATATGGCCGATGATTTTTCATTTTTAAATCCTACTGTTTAAAAAAACCCCAATCCTATAGATAATACTATGGCATAGGAGAGTGTATTCTGCTCTGCCTACCACAGTTTTAAATTGGAGGATTAAAAATATCCATTGGTCATTTCCACTAAATCTTGAGCTCCTTACTTGGTTTTTATATCATCAGATCCCATTGATTTTTAAATAGACTAACCCAAGATTATGAGAAGGAATGATACAAGTTTTCATCTGCATTGGTTTATAAATCCTTACGCCAATATGTATGGTTTTGGAAGCAAGTAACACTATGATGCACTTTAAGGGTCTCAAAACATCATCCGCTTCCCTTTAATTTCTTAAATAAGCTGCCTCTTTCAATAAGACAGCTCAATTTTATTCCCTCAGTAACTAAACTTTTGTGGATGCTGGCCACATGGATCACTGGAATAGGAAAAAAAAAAAAAAGTTATGCTATAAGAACTATATTGGGAGGGTGAAGAATTAGTAGCTAGTTTTGCACACTGACTATTTTCACTGAAGAAAATCTCTTAAGCTTCATGAATACTACATAATGCAATGTGTCACCAGTTAACGTAAATTCTAAACACCATCACTCACTCTGGTACCAGCTAGAGGTGCTACTGATTGGAAACAGCAGGGTCTAGTTTTGTGTAATACAAGGACATATCCAACCGCTCAGGCTCCAGACCTGATTGGTAATCATCTGTTTCTGGTCCTGTCTCAGTCCAGCTCCTAACAAGACCAGTGGGAGTTTCAACTGAGACAGCCTTCAGGATTTGGCCTATTTAATTTGTGACAAATATTGCTATGCGGGTCTTTTGCCTGCCAAATCCTGAGGGCTCACTTTTTTGAAAGAAAAGAAGTTGTATTTGTTGGGCTATTTTTTTCCCAAATGAATGCAGGTAATTATTTTCAGTTACATAGCACACACACATTGGTAGTTAAAATTTACACCTATGGTAGGTGTTTTGAACAGTTGAGTGTGTGTGTAAAATATAACCGTAAAGACTATTTTTCTGTAAAAGCTCACAGTCTGATACCTTTAGTTATACTGAATAGAGCACTGCAGTGTGACTCGATCCACTGGCATCTCTTTAATAAGATGCTGCTAAGGGGAAGGATGCCATAGTAATGGTCAAATAGGGCCCAAATACAACTGCCAGTACAAAAAAAGTGTCATTTACGAAAACTATTTCTTATTTTACTGTTGAGAATACTAAGTGGTGACTGACTAGAATTTGTGCCCAAAGCACATTAAAGTTTAGGCTCTCTGAGGCACTCCCTAAATCACAATTTTCAATCCATTCATCCAACTAACTTTATATTAAGCCACATTTCAATACAGTAGAAATGACAATAGCGATCATTAAATCATTCAGGTGATGTTAAATTGCTCCCATTAGTACAAAGGCAGCCCATACCTTTGCAGTGGGTTTGTACAGTCAGATCTTAAATGGGGTCCAGCTGAAACCAGCAAAAGGATGATGGAAGCACCTCCTGGTTGCTGGTGTCCAGCACTATATTGTCTGTGGGATGCCTGATTACCCCGGGAGGTTGCAGGAGAGTCTGTGTTTCTGGTTCTGCCACCATCACCAAGACCTTGAGCAAAAGCTAAAAACTGAGGCTCAAGCTCCTGTTTTGGCATTAGCAAGCTACTTCTTATAGCTCTTGCAATGAGGTCAGTGGTCACTTCTTAATTTTGAGACTCTCTGATTCTAATGGGAACAAAAGAAATTCAGAACACTGAATCAAAAACCTGACCTGTGATGATTCACACTGGAGAGCTAAAGGGGCGGGTGAAGTTTGTTCCTTTTTCCTTTAAATCTAAACATACGTCTCTACTGTTCTTTGAAAGACGATGGTCATTTAATATGTTCATCTGTTCTTTACATTTGTTGCTGGGAAAGGATTGCTCACTGCAGGAAGAGAGGGCTGGAGCACCATTTGCAGGCAAGGTTGGGTGAAACCCTTGGACTATATACTACAGTAATTTGTGTTGCTCTGAGCAAGGAGACACATGAGCAATCCATATGCTGATGATTCTGCTGATTTCACACTGCAGGGGCACATCACCTTTAACCCAACGAGCAGCTCACCCTGACCAGTATAAATGCAAAATGGTTTAGTCAGTTTTAAAAAAAAATCACATGAACTTTATGTTTATTTCTCCAGCAGAATCTGTTTCTTTCACAGTCTTTCAGTTGCTTCTTTTCTGAAGAGTGAAGTCTTTATTTCAGACATCTGCCTACAGAAAATAAGTATTTTTTTTAAAGGGCACATTTAAAGATGAAAACTGAGGCTTGAATAACTTAATCAGCATACAAATTACACAGATATAAAAGTTCTCTTTCATTGTCTTAACTTACAGTTTATTTTGTACACAATTCATTATGTTATACATCTAAGACTTATTATATTGTATAAATATCTTGGGTGTGATGTATATACATATTCAGTGTTATAGATTCAGCAATTAATGTATGCATTTCACAATACACTATAGTGTATTTCAATGTAGTGCACACGATTTCTATTTCAGAAAACAGCATATCCGCTATGAAAAATTGGTATTTTATTCATAGGGTACTCTACCTTGAAATACAGGGATTTTTCCATTATATAATGGACTGTTTGTACTGTGTCGTATGGCTGTAAGATTTTCTTGTACATTCCCCAATATGAATTAAGAAACAGCAGCTCAAAACATTAATCTATGTGGTTCTACATCAAGAGGAGAGCAGGGCACTGGTTTCCTAAGTTCTTACTTAAATGAGAAAGAAGGCGTAGACAGGGCACATGGAGCTAGCCTGTGTGTGATGGCCAAATGAAATAAAAAGTTCTGCAGAGATAAAAACTACTAGCTCTTGCTTCTCTGTTCTCTGTATGCCAGTGTTCAGCTGCCATAAATCACTCAGCTCTGATTGTAAGAGTTGAGGGTCTGGTATCAGACCTTTATTTTTAAAGTTCACAAACTCCCCATGTTCCATTAATCCACTCTGCTTACAGAATTTTTCCTAGGTGTCTCCTGGTAGATGTATTGATAATACATACTGTCTTTCCTTGATAGCAGGCAAAGAAACTCGCTCACAATGTCTTCTCTATACATGCCATAAATAAGATATGCTGTTTGTTCAGTATCAAATTACAGGTGTTGCTTTCCTGGGCACCTACTAAAGCATAATTCTAATTAATCTGTCAGTATAGTTTCCATTTTCTTTTTTACACAATTCTAGTTTCCTGCATACATACATACATACATATTGTGTCTTTTGATCATTTGGTTACCTTTGCTTTGTAATCTCAAAAGCGGAGACTCTTTTATCAATGTATAAATGCTGTTCATTTAACAGCAAAAAGTGAGATATTATTTATTCCATGAATAAAAGACTTTAAAAGAGTCGTTTAAAAAAAAATTAGGTGAATCAGAAAATTGTGGGTTTTTTTTAAATAATTCTAAATTAAATTTACTTACATTTAAAGTATGTCATCATTTTGAAACTAAAATTTGAGGTATTTCATTTAAAAAGGACTGATCAACTCAGAACTGTATTTTGCATCAAATATATTAATCTAAATTATTTCCCTTTCGATTTTATGAGAATTAGCATAAGTGCTTAACCCAGCATAAATCCAGAATAACTCCATTTTATTGGTGTTATCCCAGTTTTACTGCGAATAGAATTCTCTCTTCCCATTTCGTTTTTTGTATTGCCATTTTTCCACGTAAGAATTTTCATGTAACGTGATGTAAAAAAAAAAAAAAAAAAAAAGGTTATATGAATCTGCAGTTGTAGATTTATTTCCCCCATTGCCAGATTGGGGTGGGGGGGGGCTTTTTCTGGACAGCTGTATCCAGTTCTGTTGTTTAACTGATCACCAGTAGTGGCTGTACTGCTTTCTAATGCACTGTATTTGTAATTTAACTTTGGGATAGTATGATGCCTATGACTGCAAAAGTCATGACTCTAACGAAGCCCCACATTCAGCCACTGAGCCACCTAAGAACTTCATTGAAGAACTTCACGACCACACTGACAGATGCTGTAGCGAGCCAGGACTTCACCTATGGTAAATAGAACACAGGCCCTAGTTACATGTCACAGTCTACTCCAGAGTGTATTTTAGATACATGCTCAGTCAAACACCAGAATGGAAGTATTTCTGGTCCAACACTAACAGCCCTGGAACCCTGCATTTGTAACTGTCTTCAGCAGCAACATCTGAAAGCACAGGGGTTTGCAAGCCATGTGGCAAGTGCGTGCTGAAAAGGCCTGAGGTCTCCTTTGGTGGCTTCTAGCAGTGACCACACTGCAGGTAGGGCTGTCCTTACCCCACACGCTAATATGCAGCCACTTGTAAGTACTACAGACAACCAGGGATTAGGCCTCAGGCACAAGTTCAAGGACACACCAGTATGACAGTGGTGAGCCCCCACTTAGTGATCCTCAGCCTTTCAAGTCATAGCCCTTGAAGGGAAATTTCCTGAACAAGTAAATAAAGCTGTTGCCTTCCGTTACCTACGAATGAGTCGGAAGAGCAGCTAAGCACACCTGTAAGTCCCTTGGCACTCGGTGTGCTTACGTGGCACTGACTAGGGATGGAGTTCAGCATCTGCTGGTGTACTTAGCAGAACTGGGGCCATCATAAAGAAATGGGTCATGGAGTCCAGTCCACTGCTGTGAGATCATAGTTGCACTGGTAAACTGCACTCATGAAAACAGCTGTGCTGTTTGCGCTCTGCAACTGCCATCAGCAAGTTGTTTCCTCAGATTTCAAGACTAAATTTATTTGTGGTTCATTTATACTCTTTACTATTGTGCAAACAATACGCTTGCTTTATGGTTGGGCCACATACAAAATAACATGTTGGGAAGAGATGTTAAATTCTAAAAAAGGGATTTTTATGTTGTTAGTAATAAGGATCATAGTAGGAATTAATATTTCCTTACGAGGTCTGGATCATTTAAAGAGGAGAGAACATTTGTTAAACAACCCAAGATTTCATTTGACGCACAAGTGCTGCATCCGTTATGAAATAGAAGCATCTCTGTGCTCTATTATTTTCTCTACTTAAAATTAGATTATAACAGATGCCATCCCCTCACTATGCAGTTCAGTGCCAGCAAACATAAGTCTCTCATCACTTACTTATATAAGCCTAGTGTCCTCACTTTCTAGTCTCACCATTAAAATTCTCATATTTTGCAGTAGTTATATTAAACATGTTCCCCATTGTGGATTAGGATCCAAATGCAGGATTTCCCATAGTTAGGGTTGTCTGGTGTGTTCTAATATCAGAACTGAATTATAAAATTCAAATCCTATCTTGATCTACCTAAAAGATGGGAACTACAGTATGTAAGGCAGTTGTAACTTGGATCTTGTGTTTATTGCACAGGATCCATCACAAGAACATGTGCTTTATTGGTTTTGTTAAGTATTACATAGATTCAGTTTTTTTCTAACTGTAATTTTCAACTTATTTCAGTCATCCTTCAGTAAAAAAATACATGTAATGCATATGAAATGGCAGCTTTGAATTTCCAGCACGTTTTTCTTGTTAAAATTGGGAATAGTCACTTCATAATGTGCCCAGTGTGTCTTTTCTTTCCTTCTTCTTTTTATAATGAAACATGGTGTAAAGTTTTTCTCTTTAACGGCCTTATGGTCAGAGATGTTTTAGACAAGGTCTGGGGCATTAGCCATTGAGCATGGACTTCTTTGTCCTGCTAAGCTCTACCATCAGTGTATTAATTAGTACAGAGTAACAGTCACTCCAAGCTTTTGCTTATTTGCTAGGAAATTTCCTTCCTATTCTATGCATTTCAATACCACATTTGACTTTCTCATTCTGATAACAATATGTATTGTCAACCAAGCTGCTGTTTCAGCAAAGCATTTTCCCTTGAAGTAATGTGCTGTTTTGTTGCAGGTTACTTTTTCTTATTAGCAATGACAAAAGCAAACCCAGGGCTACTCCTTGATTTTTATTTTCCAGGGTTTATTATTGTATTTACAGTTCCCTGTAAGAAGATACAACCCTTTCCCAGTAAGAGTCCTAATACCTTCCTATGTTTTCAAATACTAATGACCCACATACCCATGTGGAAAGGAGAAAGATAATCAGTGATGAAGGAGGTATCTCTAGGGGCTGATGCAGATGAATAGAAAACCTAAATCATTATAAATATGACTGTACTACACTTTGGTACAACCAAAAAAAAAAAAAACCTTAAAGAAAATATTTAATGGTCCCTAAGTCAAATAAAATTCATAAACAACAGGAGAAGAAATTAACCACATGGGGGTTTTTATATCTGTAAAAAATAATAAGACTACTTGGCTGCATTGCACATAGGCAATAAAATTAGATTCATTCAGATCCCTTTTAATGTAAGCCTCATTTCAGGCTGTAAGCAAGAAATGTCCACTGTGCTTTATACAAAGGACGACGACTAGAAAAATCAATGCAAACAAATATCCCTTTGTTTTCTGATTTACCATTTATCATGAGATGACAAACAAATGAAGTCTCCTCTGAGTCTGAGCGTAGTTGTATTAGCATTTTGCTAGTACCAGGCAGTATAC